>JAJIBD010024298.1:0-28607 GCA_021461705.1 Cryptotis parvus | reverse complement strand
CATCTGCAAACAGTGATAACTTGGATTCTTCCCTTCCTATCCGGATGCCCTTAATGTCTTTTTCTTCCCTGATTGCTATGGCAAGTACTTCCAGTACTATATTGAATAGAAGTGGTGAGAGTCGGCAGCCTTGTCTTGTCCCTGATCTTAAGGGGGAAGGCTTTCAGTTTTTTCCCTTTGAGAATGATGCTTGCTGTGGGCTTGGAGTAGATGGCCTGGATTATCTTGAGGAAGGTTCCTTCAATCCCCATTTTACGAAGAGCTTTCATCATGAACGGGTGTTGAATCTTGTCAAATGCCTTCTCTGCATCTATTGATATGATCATATGGTTTTTATTTTTCTTTTTTTGATATGATGTATTATGTTGATTGACTTGCGGATGTTGAACCATCCTTGCATTCCCGGGATGAATCCCACTTGGTCATAGTGTATAATCTTTTTGATGACTCTTTGGATTCTATTTGCTAGTATTTTGTTGAAGATCTTAGCATCTGTATTCATCAGGGAGATTGGTCTGTAGTTTTCCTTTTTTGTGGCATCTTTGTCTGCTTTGGGGATCAGGGTGATATGTGCCTCATATAAGCTATTTGGGAGTGTTTCTGTTTCTTCAATTTGCCGGAAGAGCTTAAAAGAATTGACAGTAGGTCCTCTTTAAAGGTTTTGTAGAATTCACTGGTGAATCCATCTGGACCTGGGCTTTTGTGTTTGGGGAGACTTTTGATTACTGATTCTATTTCCTCGATGGAAATAGGTTTGTTGAGGTATTCCGAATCTTCTTGTTGCAGACTTGGGAAGCTATAGGAATTCAGGAATTTGTCCATTTCTTCTAGGTTCTCTTGTTTCGTGGCGTACAGGCTCTCATAGTAATCTCTGATGATCTTTTGAATTTCTGTGGTTTCTGTTGTAATGTCCCGTTTTCATTTCTGATTCTATTTATTTGGGCTCTCTCTTTTCCTTTTCTTACAAGTCTTGCAAGTGGTTTGTCAATCTTGTTTATTTTTTGCAAAGAACCAGCTTTTGGTTTCGTTGATCTTCTGGAATGTTTTTTTGACATTCCATCTCATTGATTTGTGCTCTAAGTTTTATTATTTCTTTCTTTCTGCTTGGGTTGGGTTCTTTTTGTTGATCACTCTCTAAGATCTTAAGTTGTGAAGTCAGACTGTTTATGATGGCCTTTTCTTTGTTTCTTTTTTCTTGAGGGTATTACCTTCCCTTGGTTTTGAATTTCCTAGTTTTTTGTATTAATAAGCAGACGCATGAGCGCGCCGCCCCCGCCTGGCCAGCTGCACACCCCAGGGAGAATACCTGAGGCAGAGACAGGCTGGTGTGACAGTTCAAAATGTCCGTTTACTTCCGATTCCGCTCGGACTTCTGGGGGTTATAGTTCCACCTTATGCCGAGGCCTGGGGCTCTACCATGACCCCAGGCACCTGCCCTGCCAACCACACACCAGCGAGAATACTTGGAGGCAAAGACAGGCCGGTGTGAGAGTTCAAAATGTCTGTTTACTTCTGCTTCTGCTCGGACTTCTGGGGGTTGTAGTTCCACCTTCTGCCGAGGCCTGGGGCTCTACCACGACCCCAGGTGCCCGCCCCGGCCAGCCACACACCCCAAGGAGAATACCTGAGGCGGAGACAGGCTCTAATAGACTATTTTAATAAAAATAATTACAATGGAAGTATATTATTGTAAGATTCTTTTACCACACTTGATAAATTATAATATCACTTGAAAGTAGATCATGGAAAGTTAAAGATGCATGCTATAAATCTTTTTAAAAATTCTATTCTATAACAAATTAAAGAGAAATAATTAGGGCCTGAGAGATAAACACAGCACTGCCAAGACTGACTACTGAGCCCAGAGCTGGGAGAACCTTTGAGTTCCACATGGTATGGCCCAATCCCCTACTGCCCAAATAAAGAAAATAATTAAGGATAGAGGTTAAACTAATTAGAATATTAATTTTAATTAATCAATTAATTTAATATTAATTAATAAAGAACTGGAAGTTGGAAATGTTGACAACATTAAATCCTCAGACAAAACACACAGAAAATAAATGGAAAGGTTAGGTACTAATAAAAATATTGACATTAAATTGCCAAACCAACATAAATGAAATGGTATAGATCATCACACTGGGTATAAAAAAGGCCCAATTACTTGCTTCCTACAGAAGAGCACATCATTCTTTGGGGGGAAGGAAAAGGACACACACAGCATTAGGTATATTCCCCTACCTCTGCACCCAGGGTTCACTATTAGGAGTACTGAAAGGACCATCCACAGTGCCAAGGACCAGCTTCAGCTTTGTCCAAGGCAAGTACCACTACCCCTGGTATTATCTCTTTGACCCAGCATTCTAAATGTGAAGGCACAAGTTGTAACTATAAAATTATAAGTATACATAAAAAGATATACACACTAACACTTATTAAGAGAAATATTGAGTAGGTATACTAATAGCAGACAAATTCTGTTTTAGAACTTTGGAAAAATAAGTGAGAAACTGGGGAAAATAAGGTCACTTCACAGTGATAGAGTCAAATCATTAAGAGAATATAATGGTTGTAAACATTTATGCTCCTAATAACTGAGCTTTAAAATGCATTAACCAGGACATCTATAAAACAGCCTGCCTGCATCAGGGAAAGATCCTCATAAAACACAAACAGAAACCAATTATACATTTCATGCAGCTTATATCAGTTCTCAGCAGAGATCAGTCCAAGCATATGCTTTTTTTTTTAGGGGGCACAATACCCAGCTATGCTCAGGGCTTATTCCTGAAAAGCACCTGCCAATTTTGAAGGTAGATATCCATAAGCCTTTGGAGTTGAAAAATTAGGGAGAGGAAGGACAGAGTTCCCACCACAATGTTGGCAGAGTAGTATTTTTGTTTGGTTTGCTTTTTGAGTCACACCCAGCAATGCTCAGGGGTTCCTGGTTCTGAACTCAGGAATTACTCCTGGCGGTGCTACAGGGACCATATGGGATGCCAGGAATCAACCCAGGTTGGCTGCATGCAAGACAAACACTCTATCCACTGTACTATAACTCTCGCCCCAATATTGACAGAATTTGGGGACATTCAAAGTTTCAGGACTTCAGGGATCTCCATTACTAAGCAGAGAAAAGATACCCCATGTGCCTGAAAGTGATTACAGGAACTGGAATATGGACTTCACAGATGAGTTAACAGAGAAATAATCTTTTGCTAGATTGTGGTCCAAGAAGAGAAAGGGATACTATTCTGGGTACTTGCAAGGCTTAGGGGTTCAGGGAGCTTCTTCATAGGGAAAGAAGGATCCATGTGCCCTCTGACTTTTGTTATCATTGAGAAATAGGCTATCGTTTTATTCTTTATTTTAATTCTTACATTACTTAATTTCTTATCACTGTCTGTATCACTGTCTTCCCATTCATCTTCGATTTGCTCTAGCTGGCACCAGTAACATCTCCATATGACCTGTCTCATGCAGGTAGAGCCCAAGGGCACCTGCTTGCTCCAGGAACATAAAGAGCCTCAAACCATTCCATCAAGTCATGGGAATAAGGTCTATAATTGTTACTGGTATCTGGCATATCAAATACGACATGGGTAGCTTGTCAGGCTTTGCTGTGTGGGTAGCATACTCTTGTAGTCATCTCAAAATCCAGCATTTATTGATGAACCACGCAGCCGCTTGCGTCTGCGCAAGCCGGGCTGTGATAGGCTGGTCTGCTGAGTGGAGTTCTGACGAGGTGGAAGTCCGGATAAGGACAATGGAGGTCCTCATGGAGTGGGGGTCGTCTGGTTTGTTGTGAGGCTCTGCTGGGGTGGCGGGCCAGGGCTAGAACCTGCCATCTCTCCCAGGCACCTCACGAGCGGCTGGGCACAGTGAGAGCCAGTAGCAGCTCTGCCCCCATGTCTGTCTCTGGATCAGCATACCTGGGCCGGATTAAAAAAAGACTGCAGCAGGGTGGATCTTGATGAGTCGGGCTGTGATAGGCTGGTTTGCTGGGTGGAGTTCTGACGAGGAGGAAGTGCGGATGTGGGAAAATGGAGGTCCTCATGGAGTGGGGGGTCATCTGGCTTCCCCAGGCTCTTCCAGAAGTACCCGTTCCCCATCCTCATCAACTCTGCCTTCCTGAAGCTGGCAGATGTGTTCAGAGTGGGGAAACAACTTCCCTGCGGCTCTGCGTCCTCAAAGTCACCCAGCAGAGTGAGAAGCACCTGGAGAAGATTCTCAACGTGGACGAGTTTGTGAAGAGAATCTTCTCTGTGATTCACAGCAATGACCCTGTCGCCGGGCCATCACGCCAGGATGCTGGGAAGTCTGGCATTCATCATCCCTGAGAGGAGGAAAGCACACCACAGCATCCGCCAGTCTGGACTCGCATGACAACATGGAGGTGGAGGCCGCCGTCTTCGCTGCCAACTTCTCTGCCCAGTCCAAGGATTTTGCTGTTGGAATTTCTTATACTCATCATCATATTCTTCAAGATACTAGAGCTTCTTGAAGTGGATTTTATTCAGGCTTTGTTATTCTACCTGAACCGAAGACTTATGCCTTTCATATTTTAGAAAAATTTCAGTCAGTATCATTTTATAACTCCAGTTTTTATAAACTCCATATTTGTTTTATTTTATATTTTATATGTTATTTTATATTTATATGTTATTTTATAACTCCATATTTGTTTTAATATCTTCCTAAATACATTTCATTGATGACTTTGGAACTTAATCCTGCCATTTATTATACTGAATGCTGAAGAACTGGAAGCTATTCCTTACAATATTCTACCCAAAATGTGGGCCTGATGATCCAGGACTTTAGGGACTTAAGGACTCACTTCTCAAAGCACTGTGGTATTTAGACTGTAGGGGAGCTAACAGCCACAGGGTCACACCTGGTGGTGTTCAGAGGCAACCAGAACTACATCTAACAGTTCTTAGAGGGCCATGAGGGATCAAAGTTGGGGACTTAAACTTGTCCAGCCTTCTGAACCATATTTCTGTCCCTCATTTTTTAATTGAGAAAAACAACATATGTTCTAAGAATTCATTTATATTGTCTGCAAGATCTAGTAATTCCTAAAACCTTAAGTTAAGTATTTACCATAAAACAGTAAAATCCTAAAAGGCACAAACATATGTGGATATATATGAAGGGGCTCTCCAGAGGCAAGAAAATCAAAGGTATGTTTAATAATCAGTAAAGCTCGACAAGTTTGTCATTTTCCCATGTAGTAGGTATAGTTTTTCATTAATCTTTCCTTTCCAAAATAGTTTATAATTAAAGATTTAAAGATACTAACATTTTAAAGGGGAGAGGTAAGAAGCAAGTTCTGACTTTTTGACTTACTAGACTCAAGGCCTCCTCTGCAGTCCAATCAGGGCTGTGATCTCCAGCTTCTAGATTCACGAGATGAACAACTTCCATCTCCCACCAGAGCCGACTGGGGGCAGCAAGAGTCTTAGTCCACATATCTACCACTCTGGTCATAAGTTTCTGGTTCACATCCTAAATCATGAATATTTTAATCATTTTTTTCTGGAAGCACTGCTGGATGTGGCCTAAAAACAAAAAAACCAAACATTTTTCTAGGTAATTAGCAGGGGAGTTTTCTTAGGAGTATTAATTGACCAGAGACGCAGCCCTCTCAGCCTGGACTTTATTTCCCATATACTGCTGTATTTATATCCTTTGCTCTGCTCAGGCTTCTCTTCTTTCTAGCCCATTCATATTTAAAGCTCTTTAATACTTCCTGGTGAGCAAACCTGAAACACCTACCACCCCCATCACCTACACTCATCCCTGTCTTTCAGAGTCACCTTGGAAAAAAATCAATCCTCATAGAACTTTCTTATTTTTCTAGAAATAATCAGCTTCCCTATCTTAAAAATTTTCAGGAATTCTAATCTATACATAGATTAGAATACATGTGGGCTCTGATTATTTGCCTGTTTCTTTTCATCTTATTTTACGCACTCAATCTAAGAAAATTAGAATAAATACTATATCCTTAAACAGATTAAAGCAGTAAAAAGACCTAAGATATTTATTATTATCGTCATCATTATTTTCCGCACCTGACTATGCTCAGGTTTATTCCTTGACTCTGTACTCAGGTATCACTCTTAGCAGGGTTTGGGGGAACCATACCGAGTGCTAGGGATTGAAGTCAGGCTGGACTTGTACAAGGCAAGTGCCCTACATGCTGTGTTCTTTCTCTAGCTGTTATATGTACATTATTTCTTATGTGGAGCACATAGCTAGTTTACCTTTAAAAATTATAGAATCTTTAAACATCTGAGGGAGGGAAAGCTACTTAAAAAAAAGTAATACATAGTTATGTTCTGATGGGAATTCTCTCATTAGATGACTAATTCACTAACAAGTTTACACTGGATATTCCCTCTAAGATGTTTTTCAATCCTCGTAGAACCTGAATCCTGTAAGTTGAAAATCACTACATTAATTTTATTGTAAATTCATCAAATTTTAAATAATATTTGCCACATGTGAGAATATGCTGATTGGTGAGATTAATTTTATCTTTTAAAATGAAAATTTTGGGGCAGGAGAGAGGGGCTCAATGAACTATATGCATGCATTATATGGTGGGGCCTTAACTTTGATCCCCAGCACTATATGATCCCATAAAGTCTTACAGAAGCAAGCCCCAAGTATCAGCAGGTACAGTCCAACTTCTTCCAAGCAATAATAAATTAAAATCAGGATTCTTGAATTGAGTGAAGAGTCTGCAGTCCTCAAATCATCCGAACATTCTCATTTTTCTGTAATCTTCAGAGATCTGCAGTAGAACTCATTCCTAGGGGATTAATCAGCTTTGGAACAGCCAGTGCTCATGCCAGATACAGAGTGGCAGGAAGCTGATGAGGCAAGCACAATGAATGATCTACCATAAAGGCCATGGGCAAGAGGTGGCCATTAGTCTGGAGCTCGGTAATGCACTCTTCAAGTACATTACTCACCAATCCATCAGGCAACCTGCTACAAGACCAAGAGATTCCAGCACTTTTTAAATCTGTAATGCGATGGCTGCCAGCCTGCTCTACATGCCCTAGGTTACAAGGGCACAGTAGTGTGAGAGAAGGCAATTCATTTGGTGTCATAGTCAGTATTTTTTCTATTCTTTCTTCTGTGTGTACTTAAGAAATGGGCCTTCCATTATCCACAGATTAATAGTGGAGAGAACGGCTCTGGTGTGTCTATTAGCATTAACTACAGACAGATACTTCCCAGTGCATAATCGGCAGAATTTTCATTAACTAAAATGAGAAAACGCAATATAGAAAATATTTTAACTCTAAAATACAGCAACATAAATTTTCTAACAAAACAGACTATCAAGATGAACCCAACTTAGTAAATAAAAGCTACAGAAAATAAATATGGCAAAGTTCAGCTGTAAATCAAAAGTGGTAGTTTTCCTTATTCAGACTGCTTTTACCAAATTTAAAGTCTCTTTATGTATATAGTCCAAAATAATGGCAAGTTTGGTTTCAGGCAAAGAGAGTGATGTTTGCTAAATTTCCTTCATCTACCATGAACAAAGATTCACAATTAAACTAGCACTATATACACAATAAAAATAATGATAGGTTTAATTTAATTATGGTAGCTTTACAAGTGACATTACAACAGCTTCTTTAGTGTTTCAGATTTTTAAATTTTCTTTTATTTTGGGTCATACCCAGTGACACTCAGGGTTACTCCTGGTTTTTCACTCAGGAATTACTCCTGGTGGTGTTGCGGGGACCATGTGGGATGCCAGGGATCGAATCGGTTGGAGTGCGTGCAAGGCAAACGCCCTCCCCCACTGTGCTATTGTTTGGCCCCTGTGTTTCAGATTTTTATGCTAATAAATGCTTATAAATTTGAAAAGTCTTGCTTATTAAAGTGAAATGTGAACATTTCATATTAAGTCTATGCTCTCTTTAAAAATGATAAGAAGATGTAAAGATGGGGAAGCACCGGTCTAGAGCATTTAGTGTGTACAAGAGGAAGGGAGAGTCAAGGCACTGTCTCCAGAGTCTGTTGGGGCCTGCTGAACTGCTATGAAATAAAGTCTGGGATATGACAATGAGAAATAAGGAAAACTCTGAATTATTGCTTGAGAAAGATATAGGGGAATCACCACAATCTGCTTCTCATGACGGAGGTGAATATAATGTGAGATCATGTCTCTAATGGTGCTTTCTCAGCCTGAGCACAAAAACTAGCAGCAAAGATTTAAACATACAAATATCATAATAATACAATATTTAGTTGCCACTTAGCATATTTTTAAAGTGGGAAATATTGTAATAGGGCCCCTCCTTTAGTAACTCATTCAATCCGTATAACTGCTCTTTAAGTTCATTAGAATTTTTTTAGAGATCAGAAAGAACATATAACTTAAGCAATTTATAAATTAATGAATTCAGACTTGAATTCAAGCAATAAGACACCAAAGCACACTGCTTCCATATCCTTTCCAAAGACTCTATATTTAGAGTATATTCAGTAACACAAACATGGGGATTAGAAATCTTTTTTTTAATTTTTAATTTTTATTTTTCCCCAAATTTTATTACACCATTTTAGACATACAATTGAAAGATGCTCATGTAGAGTTTTGGTTCTACAGTGTTCCAACACCCATCCCTCCATCCAAACCCATCTCCCATCACCAATGTCCCCACCTCCCTCCCCCTCCCACACCTCAACTACTTGGCGGGTTCTGTATGTCATTTCTCTCCTCTCTATCTCTCCCCCCACCAAACTTTCCTGCACATCATGGAATGCAGTGCATTAAAGGACATTACTGTTTCCACTATTTTAATGGACCGTGCGGCCACAAGTGGCCGCGCGACCTGGGGTTCAAACTGGTTTTGCTCTGTTAATCTGGTCGTGAGGTAGTATCCCAGCGTCCAGACAGCGGAGGTGGTGGCTAGTGTGGTGGGCGAGTCTCATCCGGCTGCTTCCGGGACCCCCCAGAGGTGATGGGCCCTCCCAAAACCCATCTGTCCTCCCGGGGGCCCCATGGTCAGCTGGGCCCTAGGCGAGCCAAGTTCCAGCTTCCCCAGCCGCTTATGAGGCTCCAGGATTAGGAATTTTTTTTAAAAGCTCTATGGTTCTGTAAAATAGTGCTAAAGATCACAAAATCTAGTCTAATCTCAAAAGGGCCTCTGGAACTTTCTCCACTCAAACCACCCTTTTTTATTTTTACAGTGTTTTATTTTTTTAAAATTTTTTATTTTTACAATTACAAAGATATACAATTAAAAAGTCCATATTTGGGTTTTGGTCATACAGTGTTCCAGGACCCATCCCTCCACCAGTGCCCATCTCCCACCACCAACATCCCCGGTTCCCTCCCCCCCCCCCAGCCCTCCTCCATGGCAGGTCAAAACCCCCTTTTACCGAAGAAATGCAACATAGGGAAGTGCTGCCAGAAACACCTTGTGGTCATCACAGCGTTGATTCTTAATTCCTTTTTTGTTTTTTACATATTCAGAAACCATTTTCTGCTGTCATTTTTTTGCAATCCCCACATTCAGTTACATCACCCTATATGGAGTTCATGACCCACAGTTTAAGAAGCTGAGGTTTAGACTTGCTCTCTCTTAGGATGGCTCCCAAAGACTGAACTCCTATTTTGATTTTATATCACAGGAAATTCCTTGGTATATCACATGTCATGTGCAACATGTCGTCAAACCGTGTTGTTCATGGGTTGAAAGATGAGACAATCCTGCTCTCCTTTGCTTTTGGGGACATCACATTATTATCCAGTTCTGGACATCACAGGTAGACAAAAAAATTATAGAATGCTATAATTATGAGGAAACATAAAAATGAGAAATAACAACTGGTTTTAAGAATAATGTCTAGGTAAATGAATAGGAAAGAGGCTTACCGAAAGATAGTCCAAAATGATAAATGGAAATGATAAATGAAAAATGGAAAGCATTTATGATTTAAGATTACATCTTCTTTTCTTCCATAGTACTAATAATCTGTAATAAGACTGATATTTTTTTGGGGAAACCTTCTACATTTTAATTGAGATTTTGGATATTTACCAACATCCCAAATATTAGGACAGAAATAATACATCAACATTGAACTTTCCCTCATAAGTACACATTTTGATTATGAAATAGGATGCATATAATTGCACTGTGAGGTGGTGTTTAAAGAGTACTACAGAGAGAATGTCTGTGGGTTCCAGTATCAGTTATATCACTTACTAATAGAGGGCCATGGGTAAGTAATTTAGTTTCTTTGTGTCTAATTTTCATTTATAAGACACATATAATAATAATATATTTTATACTCCATACTGGCACTTGCCCATTTTCATTTTTAGAAAAAAAAGTTATTTTCTTAATGTTTTAGTTTATATTTGGAAAATATAAAACATTAAGAGATAATTTGGGGAGCTTTTACCCTTCAAATATATTGCCTTCCTTTTTAAACAAAATAGAACAGTTGAGAATTTGTAATTAGGAAAGATGCCCTTTGAAGTTTCTGGGCTACCTCAACCCTAGAAAAATTGAATCCACCAATGCCACATGAAGTTATGTCAGTATTTATTAGGTGTCCTGGAATTCTGTTCTAGGAAGCAGATGCCTCCTAAAAGCAAACATCTAAATATTCTGGATAAAATATTCACAACATTCTTTTAAATATATAACTCAGCTCAAAATAAAGTAAGCGAAATTCTCCGAGGTAAAAAACTAAGCAGAAGCATGAATCCAGAGAGGTAAACGTGCTAGTCAGTGGCCGCCCTCAGGGCATCTGCCAGTCCCCAGAATCCTAGAGTATCTTATTTAAGAAACTGGATTGGAAACCCTCACTTAAAAGCAGGAATCTGGGAGCTATTCCCTTAGAGAAAGAATGAACTAGCACTTCTGGTCTATGATAAACAGAAATAATAACAGAAATAACAAACCTTTGACTATTGTTCAAAGGGACAAAAGAGTCTCTCCTTCTTTAGACTTTCTAAGAGGCAACACACAATTCATAACCCAAACAGTATTTTGAGAGTAGAAAGAGGCACTATTAATGATTGGCTCAGAACAATGATTGGGGCATTGTAATAGTGACTCTCTTTGATAAACAAAGCTGCATGAGCATCTAACCAACAACCACAGTTCAGCTGTCATATGGGGATTGGAATTGAAATCATACTACTTGTATAAGCTAAAAAAATATAAATTGGTAAATTAATCCCTGATAGTTTTGTTTATTAACCCAGGCACCTAATGGAGAAAGTAAAAATACATTTCAGGGAAAAGTATATTTAATCTTGACCTAATAGAATTGACTCAGAAAAAGTCCTACTTGACATCATCTAAAGACAGAAAATAGAAATAAAAATCACAGAACCCATAAAGAAACAAGGTACTTGAGCAAATACCAAGAGAAAAATAAAAAATTAAAACTTAGTGGACTAGTAAAACATTTACTATATATTAAGACAGGGTTAATAAAGTAGAAAATAATATTTATTTAATTAAATATTAAATAAATTATCCATAATAAGGCATTTGATATGCCAAATACCAGTATCAATTATAGACCTCATTCCCATGACCTGAAGGAATGGTTTGAGGCTCTTTATGCTCCTGGAGCAAGCAGGTGCCCTTGGGCTCTACTTGCATGAGACAGGACATATGGAGATATTACTGGTGCCCGCTCGAGCAAATCGATGATGAAAGGGAAGACAAGTGATACAAGTGAAGGCATAAAGTTATTCAGAGGTTGAAAATTTACAAGAAGAAAATATGTAGTGAGAATGAGGCCTAATAATCAACTATTTTTAGTTTTAGATGTGATAATAAAGAAGCTAAGAAGTAAAACTCAAGAGATATAAAAATTTCTAGGCATGCTAGAATACACAAATGCTAACCATCAGAATAAATAAAAATCAAAAGGGTAAGTATAAAGAAGTCTAAACAGATATTTTACCTTACTGGAGCTGAATCTGTAAAATACAAATATGAAGAGAAGATTGTCAGTTCTTCAACCAGAGTGAAGAATATTAATATCTGATATAACAAGTGCTCATTAAGCCCATAAAAATATACTTAAAATCATTAGAAATCAAGTGAATAAAAAACCCGTTACACGCCCACTTGATTGTTATTATTAGAGCACTAAATATTAATTTAGTGAGGATGTGAAGCAACCAGAACACTCATGCATGCAAGATGGCACACTCTACTTTAGATTAGGTATCTTAAAAGAATCACAGAATATTTCTGATAACAAATTTACAGTTTCTCCCCCATACCAATAAAGTCTCCAACTCCCCAGTACCAACTGGTATCTTGCAATTAAATCATGACATCACCCAAAGTTAAGTGAGTGTAGGTTAAGTCCCACAAAGCTGCCAGCCAATTCCAAGTTCCAACTGTCACCTGTACTTGTGTTCAAAAAGCTATAATAGTTCCCAAATGCCCTCCTCAGATTTGAACAAAAGCCATTGTTATTACAGGGAATACTTATAAGTTCTGTTTATAATAAAGGAAGATATAGACACAGTCAGATGATGAGGTACACGGGTTCGATCCCCAGCATTCCATATGGTCCCCAAGCACCACCAGGAGTAATTCCTGAGAGCATAGCCAGGAGTAACCCCTGAGCATCGCTGGGTGTGACCCAGAAAGAAAGAAAAAAGCAAAGATGATGTGGTACAGAGGCAAAGTTGGGAATGTGTCTTAAGAGCTTCTGTTCCTGTGGATGCAACACCCTCTGGCACGTGCATGTGTTCACCAATCTTCTGCTCACCAAATTCTAAAGTTCAGGGATTTTAAAAATCTGTCCTCCAAATGGGAACTCTTTGACAGTAGGACTTTGTTATTTATTATTATAATTTTTGGTTTTTCAGCCACACCCAGTGATGCTCAGAAATCACTCCTGGTGGTGCTCAGGGAACCTCTGGGGTACTCGGAATTGAACCTGGGTAGGCCATCTACACAACAAACACCTTACCCACTGTCATGCCTCCAACCTCAAAAGTTTAGGAATTTTATGGAGCACCAACCAGCACTGCAGAGCCTGAGCAGCACCGAATCCTCTGGCCTTGGCACTGGCCTATGGATCCAGCTCGCTGAGTGTTGCTAGGAGAAAAGCGCAGACTAGGACCTCAACGAGATATATCCGTCTGTGCCTATGACAGTTACAAAATTAAAAAAAATACGATTTAGGTATAACAACAATTGCTTGGCAAAGTGTGGAAAGTAAAGAAAATTTTACTGTTTCTCAACAGTTTTTGTCTTTTCCTTTGTTCCAAAGACTTTGGCTGGATACATAGCATTTGGCATGAAGATCTCATTTTCTAGTCATTCTTGTAGCTCAGTGCACTGTGAGGAAGGTGTGACTATGTGATATTGTCAAGCTCTAGGAAACAGTCTCATGTCAGGGAAGGGAGGCATAAATTTCTCCCTCTTCCTCCTTGTGAGGGGAAACAGGATGCAAAGAGAATGGCTAGAGATCAAGTAGTCTCCTTTACGTCACAAGATGAAAATTACTCATGAGGCTGGTAAAAACGACAAAGGAAACTTGGATCCTAAAATCCTGGAACCACCACACTGCACTGAACTGCTAACCCCTGAACTCTAGCCAGGTGGCGAGAAATATAGTTCTACTAGGCTGCTACTCTTATTTGTTTCTTTGTTCTTGTCAATCAGTCAAACTTAATTAGAAAGAAATGGTGCTGTGAGCTTAGATTAGCAGAACTACTTTAGAGAAACATTTTGGCCTTAGGCAATAAAGTTGAAGCTTAAAATATCCTAGGACTCAGAAGTTCTAATCCTGGATAAATATCTATATAAGTTTTCACAAGGGCCTGGGAGACAGAAACAAGAATACTGAACAGCACTGGTTTTAAGGATGAACATTAAAAATACTATCCATGTCTATGAAATTTGGAAAGATACATTCACAATGAATATTCAATAGTTAAACAAATGAATAAAAACTATATGAAGATAGAATCTCAAAAAAATTTTTTTTTGAATAAAAGAGATGAATCAAATGAATAACATGAGTATATTATTATCAGTATAACATGTGTATTCAACTTTCAAAAAAGTAATCTTTATTTACCTTAAGGTATAAAAATAAATAAACAATTAATTAAGATTTTTTTGTTTTTGTTTTTTTTTTTGTGCTCAGGGGTTATTCCTGGCTCTGCACTCAGGAATTACTCCTGGCCGTGCTTGGGGGACCATCTTCTGGGATGCCAGGAATCAAACCGGGTTGGCAGCGTGCAAGGCAAATGCCCTCCTCACTGGACTATTATTCCAGCCCCTGACAAGATAAGATTTTAATGTCTAGTATCATCATTACCCAACAGAACTTTCAACAATGTTAGAAATGTTTTATATCTCTACTGTTTATCCACTTTTCCCCCAGAAAAGCGTACCCAATTTAATGATGTATCATTCTACATTCTACCATACTACATAAAAGATACTGAAAATATCTGAGACAATGTAAAACCAAAGACAAAGTCCAAAGATAAACCATGTTTTACACACCACTGCCCCACAGGGAAATATCTATTTCTTTTGTTAAAATTATTTTATATACTCCATAAGTACACATGCATTACAAATATAGCTTAGTAATTCCCAAGAGTCAACGATGACCTTTGAGCACATGAAATAAGCTTAGTGCAAAAAAAAAAAAAAAAAAAAAAAAAAAAAGAAATAAGCTTAGTGCACTCAAGGAACTAAATTCTTTTTTTTTTGGCCTTTTTTAAAATATTTTTTAAGTATTTTATTATACCACCGTGAGATATACAATTACAAAGATATACAATTACAAAGTTCATATTTGGGTTTTGGTCATACAGTGTTCCAGCACCCATCCCTTCACCAGTGCCCATCTCTCACCACCAACGTCCCGGTTCCCTCCCCCTCTCCCAGCCCACCTCCATGGCAGGTTTTTTTATTTCTTTCCCTTTCTCTCTCTTTCTCTTTTCCTTTCTTTCCAGACTATGGATTACAGAACATACATTAAAGGGTTGTCATGTGTATCTTTTTGCCTGTATTTAATGCTCAGTTCTAGGTTGGTATTAGTACTTTCGACAGTTGTTAGCACACTAAGGAACTAAATTCTTAATTAAATTAATTTCAACTTAAATATCCGTACTTTACTAATGGCTCTAATGAACCCAGTTTCTAGACAATAAATCTTTCTATAGAGTAATTTCAAAATTCTGTCTTTTTTTAAATTAATATTTTATTATACCACCGTGACCTAAACAATTACAACGTTTCTCACGTTTAAAGGTTTCGGTCACATAGTGTTCCAGCACCCCACCCTTCACCAGTGCCCATTTCTCACCACCGATGTCCCCCATTCCCTCCCCCTCCCATAGCCTGCCTCCATGGCAGGTTCTTTATTTCTTTCTCTCTCCCTCTCTCTCTTTTCCTTCTCTTACATATTGTGCATTTTTTGGCCATCATGTGCTTTTTTTGGCCTGTATTTAATGCTCAGTTCTAGGTTGGCATTAGCCCTTTCAACATTAAAATTCTGTCTTTATATATTTGGTATATAATCTAAAAAGGAGTTTAAAGAATACTGATACTGTTGTAAGACTCTCCTATTTACTTACAGTGTTTGTTTTACTTATATTTACTTATATTAAAATGTTTTTAAAGGCTTATGTTAGCAAAACAAAAGCAGAAATAAAATAGATTCAGTAAATAAAATTAATATAAAAATTAAGAATTACATGAAATTAAAAGATGGATGGGGGGTTGGAGAGATAGTAAAGCAAGCAGGTAAAATGCTTGCCTTGCACACGTAGTTGACCTGGTTTTTAATCCCCAGCACCCTACATAGTTTCCTAAGCCCATTAGTAATTTCTGAGCACAAAGCCAGGAGTAATACCTGAACATCACCAGGTGTAGCTTCAAACAAACCAAAATAAATGCATTTTTTGATAAAAAAATTTATTAACAATGACATCAAGATCTGGGCAAATATATTTGCTATCTTAATAAATTATATGTTAAATTAATTGTAACATAATTAGATTTAAAAAGATATTTTAATGCTTATAGCAGAGATTCCTGAACCTGGACAGCTCACAAGATGCTTAGTATTGTAGTTTTTTTTTTTGTTTGTTTGTTTTAGTTTTCATGGGCTCAAAGAAATGTCCCGATAGCAGTAGTTCAGGTCACGCCCAATAGATGTCACTGTGTTTCTCTTTAAAATGTAAAATATACAACACCCCTGTGAACGGAGAAGGGTACTGTCCAGGGGTACTTCAATGCAGTTTGGGATCCAAGGACTAGAGCCTCTGGGGGTATAGAAAATAAAATGACTTGGAATTTTGCATAACAAAAGACATAGGAGTATCTTCTATTTCCAATGTTTAGTAATAGTTTTAAAGAGCCACTTACGAGTGGTGGAGATAACTACATAGAAGACATCCAAAAAAGAGTATTTTCAGAACGTTCAAAGATTCTGAGTGATGGGCAGGCTAGTGAGTAGGTGATATGATGAAATAACCTGGGCTGGGGAAGTAGCTTGCATGGCAATGCACACTTGAGTACCACTTGAGTACCACCGCATGCCTTCACCTTACCACCAGGTACCAACCCGGTGAACCGGCCCTCAACCTGGCTGGCTTCCATTGCTCTAAAACTGCTAACAAAGAAAATTTAAATAAGACCTTTTCTGGGTGGGGAAATAGGTCATAGAGTTGGAGCATAGCCTGGAGTCCAGCTTTGATCCCCCAGCTAAAATGGCTTCCTGAGTACCACTTACATGACCTTCCCAAAAGGAATGGGGGAATAAACCTTCCCTCAAGTAAATATCCTACAGAATAAATGGATGGATATGAATATGCACACTTAAGTATGCCTGAATTCACTTGTATCACTTGTCTTCCCTAACATCTCCATATGTCCTGTCAATTGCTGGTGTAGCCCAAAGGGCATCTGCTCACTTCAGGAACTGTATAGCCTCAAACCATTCCGTTGGGTCACGGGAATGAGTTCTATAATTGTTACTGTTTTTTTTGGCATAATAAATACGACACAGGTAGCTTGCCAGGCTCTGCCATGTGGGTGGTATACTCTCAGTAGTAGGCTCTTATCTCGTGCATTGACTGATGAACCGTGTCTGAATTATAACAGGAAAAACAATTTAAACTATGATGGCGTCTAGTAGCCTAATCCTGGTTGACTAGAACATGCCAAGATTAAAAAAAAACCTCATGAGGTGGCTGGAGCAATAGCACAGCAGGTAGGGCATTTGCCTTGCAGGTGGGCGACCCCCAGTTTGATCCCAGGCATCTCATATGGTCCCCTCGAGCACTACCAGGGAGTAATTCCTGAGAGCAGAGCTAGGAGCAACACTTGAGCATTGCCGGGTGTAACGCAAAAGCAAACAAAACAAAACAAAACAAAATACATGAAACATGAAAGTAAAAAATTGGACTGAAAAATAAATACAATGAATTGAAGGTGTTTAGGAGTATTTTGAAGGGGAAAAAGATTGGTTAAGGGTTTCATTTGTTTATTTAAATAACTACATTTGTATATTTTCCATATTATATAAATGTTCTATATACTATTCTTATTATATATATATAAATTTATTTATCTGGCATTTCCTATGAACAATCTATACCTACAGGTTAAATCAGTAGTTTAAGGAAAAACAAGTTCTTAAAGAATAGTGGGTATAGTAGTATAATGTCACTTCAAAGTGAAATATCCCTAGTGTAGCTAGATACATACATTTTAAATATTAAAATAATTTAGTCACAACTGAACCCAATTTTTATAAATGACAAAATTTAAGAGAAGACTTAATTTTCTTACTCGTGTTCTGTATTATGATTGTTTCATGGCAAATATATGCCATCAACAGAATTGTTTTGTTTTGTTTTGGCCACATCTGGCAGTGCTCAGGGCTTATGCAAGGAGGATCAGATAGGGTGCCTGAGATTGAACCTGGGTTGGCCACAAGCAAACACGTCTGCTGGCCTTAGTAACACTCCACTCCAGCCTCCATCAACATAATTTATAAGAGAAGTTGACACTTTCAAAAAACCTATATGGAAATATTTTTCCTCAAGAGTGTAAAACTTGAGAAACACAAATGACTTTCTTATCCAAACATGGTGACTTTCTGGTTTTTTTAAAGAAGTTTTAAAACAAACTTAGAAAAATAGCTCTATTTTCAGCTCTTCATCTTACTGTCTTAAAAAATTATTTTACTGAATGCCAGCAACTGAATTTAGGGCTCGCACATCTAGTTATATGCTCTACTAGAGCTATCTTCCCCTGTCTTTGTATGTGTGTGTCTATGTTCATCAGCAATTTACCCATACTTTCTTTTCTTGTAGATTCTTCATCTGATATTTGGTACACCAATATTGGCTTTATAAAAAAGAGTCTGAAATTACTAACTATTCAATTTTTGGGGGTGTGTGCTTGAGAGGCTCTTTGTAGACTGGCACGTGATAGAGTCAAATGGAAATATTACTGGTGCCCGCTTGAGCAAATCGACAAATAATGGAATGTCGAGTGATCAAGTGATAAAAGTGCTTGAGAAGGATTAATTTTTGAAAAAATGCCTGGAAAATTCATCAACAGATCCTGGATTTTTCTTTGTTGAGAGGTTTCTGATTACTTATCATCATCCTTACTAGTAATTAGTAACTCTAGATTCTTAATTTCTTCATAGTCTTTGTAGGATCTGTTTTTAAGAATTGATCCATTGCTTATAGGTTGTCCTATTTGTTGGCATTTAATTGTTCAGAGTAGTGTCTTAGGGTCTTTTATATATTTGTGCCATTAATTTCAATATTCATTTGCAAGTTTGAGTATTCTCACTTAGTCTAGCTAAAGTTTTCTTTTTCAAGATAACAGATCCTAGTTTTCTGTTTGTTTTAATATTCTCTATTTCATTATTTCTACTCTGCTCTTTACTTTCCACTTTCTGCTAACTTGGTGTTTAGTTTGTTCTTCTTTCTCTGGTTCATTGTGGTATAAAGTTAAATTGCTCCTGAGATTTAAAAAAGCCAGGCATTTATTGCTATATAGATCCTCCTATAACTGTTTTGCTGTATCCTATAAGTTGTGGAATGTTGTGCTTCTATTTTTCAATTGTTTCAAGATTTTTTTAAAATTTCCCTTCTGATTTTTTGCCCAGTAGTTATTCAGAAGCATGTGGTTAATTTCCTGTTTGTGAATTTTCTACCTTCCTAATATTGATTTCTAGTGTCATACCATTGTGGAAAGAAAAGATACTTGGTATGATTTCAATCTTCTTAAATTTGTTAAGACACATTTGTGATCTCAAAAATTTCAAATTATTTTGTGGGAGAAATCAGTGGCTTAGGGCATGTTTCTTGTTGTGAGATGTGCTGTCCTAGAGGGTGTGTGTGTGGGAAAATACTAGGGCAAATGAAACTGTTCTTACGCTTTAAACACATTTACTCTTGTAATTTTCAATCTAAAAACTTCTTTGTAAGAGTCATGAACTCCCACAAAGGTACTGGAGTCTGTGGGAGAGTATCAAAAGTGATACTCTGGGAGAAGGAAGCAAAGTAGAAACTCATTTTTTTTCTACCAATTGCTGACTAATGGTCAAGATTTATGAATACACACAATGAGAAACTCTAAATTAACTCTAGACTAGATATACCTATCAAGGGGAATGTACCTTTCTAAACTTAATTAGTAGTACTTCAGAAGGTAGTTTGATCTACTAAAAGTTTAGAATAAAATTTATAAGTTAGGGGAAGGTAAATATTAAACATAAATTAGGTTCTATAGTAAAGAGGAATAATGGTGACAAGCTCATTAGTTGACAAGTTACAACATTCCCGAAATAGATGGAAACCAACTTACATTTAAAGATGATGCCTTAAATATACAAAATTATACTTCTCTATTTTAATTAACTTTTTAGCTTGTTTTGGCTGTGGATTATTTTGCCACCTGGATGTAGTTGGGTTTACTCCTGGCTTTATGTTCTGGGATAATTCCAGGTGGTGTTTGGAGGACTCTATTTGGTGCCCTTGATTGAACTCAAGTCAGTGTGTGAAAGGCAAATACCTCACCCCTCTGTACTATCTCTCTGTCTTCCAATTCTCCATTTTAAAAACTCTAGAGAAAATGATCCAAAAGAAAAACCTCATGAGGTCACAGAAAATAGTAGGAAAAACAAAACAATTTATAACCCAGAGAAAGATGAATGGTAGAAGCTGACAAAACAAATAAACAGAGGGAAAAAAACCTCCTTTTGAAAACAGAAAATGCAGGATAGAAATTGTCTAGTGAAACAAACCAGTCATACTATAAAAATGCTATTAAAAAGGAGATTAGACATTCCAGGAATCTCCGTATGTCTATGATAGTAAAGGCAGAAAACAATGAAAATTAGGAAAACATTCATTAATAAACAACCAAACATATAATTATTGTGTTTTCCAATCATATAATTGAACAAAATGGCCCTTTCATTCTCAGCAGAGGCAGGTATTTCTTCCTCTGAAGTGGAGCTATTACCGAACTCAAGTTAGGGTGCTTGCTGCTTCAAAGCCAATTATTCGAGAAAGGGGTTGATGTGGGAAAAAACCCAAAAACATTACTTTTAGGTTTATTCAAGTGCTAGTAACCTGAGAATATGAAGGGCTTGTCCCCACAAACAATCTTGCTTTCGGGATGGAGCAAGTGGTTTATACAGAGCTGGCGGAAAAAACAAGTGAGAAGAAAATTAGGGGTCAGAGGGTGAAAGGAGCTCAATAGACTTCAAGAATCCTTTCAGAGGGCAAAAGAAGTCTTGCGTCAAGGCAGTGCCCTGAGCAAGATCAGCTTTAGGAATCCTTTCAGAGGGTTTAATGTTCTTCCCACTTGCCAGCAGTAACTGAACTTGCTTCAGGATCATACATGAGATTCCAGGAGACAGTAGAGCTGTTACGGCACAGGACTAGCTTCGCATTTTAACCAGTTCAATCTCTGACTCCCCTTTTTACCACCAAAATGGGATTGTCAGGTATAGCCCTGGAGGCCCTGAGCACCTCTGCGTGTGGTCGGTCCTGGTGGCTGTTGAGCACTGTTAAGCATGACTCTGTTAGGCACCAAGTACCAATGGAGTGGTCCAGGCCCTCTCAGCACTGCATCCTCAGGACTTGCACTGAACCATCAGCTATGCTGGCTGAGAATCGCTGGGAGTGGTCCTTGGATCCACTAACGAGCGTTTTGGAGCCTATGACAGAAAACACATGCACAAATGCACACACATGTCACTGCATGAGAATATTGTTTGAGATTGGGAAGTGGGTAAGGACAAGGCTAAAACAGGTTATAAGAAATGCATATGTGAGTATAGCAATCACAATGTGTAAGAGACGAGAGAGAGAGAGAGAGAGAGAGAGAGAGAGGGAAAGAGAGAGAGAGAGAGAAAGAGAGAGAGAGAGAAGAGAGATAAAGAACTGGCCAGGAGGTAGGCTAGGGGGAGGGGGAGGGAACTGGGACATTGGTGGTGGGAAATGGCACTGGTAGAGGAATGAGTGCTGGAACACTGTATGACCGAAACCCAAACATGAACATCTTTGAAATTGTATATCTCACGGTGGTATAATAAGATATTTTTAATAAATTAAATTCAATTAATAAAAGAAGTGCATATGTGAGGAACAAGACAGTAGTCTTAATGCTTGCTTGCTCACAGCACAACCAGTGAAACTTTGGATTGGAACTCTAACTCACAGAGAGAGAGACTATTGAAGCTAAAGACAGTCTTCATTTTGAAAACAAGTGAATTACTCATAACTCATTACTCAAACTCTCTAAATACTAAATATTTAGAAACTATACCAGCTTCTTTCCAAAATCTGGCTCTAAGACAGAAGCTCATCATAGTTTCAAGATAGGAGTTCAGTAAAAAATGTCAAAAAAAAATAAAAGATTTAGAGATAGTAACACTTGGAAGTCTATATTAAGTGATTGATTTTGTGTGTGTTGTGCTATTGCCTCATAATGACCAAACTATAGTCTTCATTTAGTACTGTGATCAAATATGAAGGAAATTCAAACACCAGATATTTAAACAAAGGCCCTTTCTTGATACACTGAAAAGTCAATGAGCTAAGACAAAAGGAATTTTGATGAAAATAACAGGAAGGAGAAAATAACCTCCTCAGACACAATTTTCTCAGATAATTAAGAAAACATCTTGATTGCATTCATGAGATAAGAAAAAGGAGATATAATATTGTCTGTGTAAAGTTATTAATGTTAAAAAAAAAGCAGAGTACTAAAGTTAAACTTTTAGTAATGAAATCTATTTTTATTAGATTAACCCTCCAACAGACAATAAGCTTAGAAAAAGATTAAAACTGTTTGAAGACACCTGAGAAACCAAGACAAAAGAAACTAGGGTTAAAACAAAGAAACTAAAATGGAGTTGACAGCTGAAAGAAGGGGTTTCAATGATGCTGTATTTATGTGTCTTTTCACTGAAATGCCTTTCCCAGTCATATCACAAAGAGTAGCTGAGACTCAAGCAGAGAACTAGTCTTCCTTGGTTTAATGGACAATAACAAAGAGAAAGTCTTAAAAAATCAAAGGGAGTAAGGAGTTGATGGAGCAAAGTAAATAAATAAACACCTTAAGTCCTTAGCTGATCCAGATTAATACATGAGAAAAGTATCTGGAAAAAAGAAACAGGTGAAATACCAAAAGGAGTTAAGATTTTATTTTGGTAGAGTTTGGAGTTGGAAGTATAAGCCACTTGAATTGCTTTCAAAAATAAAATTAAGAACTTATGTAAAATGATATACAAATTTCTACAATGTATGAACGTTTTTCTCTTTTTTTTGTATGAACGTTTTCTAAAGATAAATAAGAGATGTTTCCCACTCTCAGAGAAAAAGAATCAACAGAAATCAATTAAATGACATGTGAATTAGAAGATATAATTTTAAAAACAATTCATAAATATATTTAAGGAATTTTAAAATACGGTAAAACTATAAAGTATTACTGGTGGTGGGAGTAGTGTTGAAGTATGAATCTTTCTATCAAATGTATTATGAAAACCTTTTTACTTTGTAAATCACAGTTTCAATAAAAAGGAAAAATTGGAAAAAAAGGTGGAAGAGCTAAAAAATTAAGTTTGAAAAAACTATAAAGTATTAAAATTTAAGCATAATATAATTTTATTTTTTGTTTTGGAGTCATACCCAGTTATGATCAGGGGTTACTCCTGCCTCTGTGCTCAGGCATCAATCACTCTTGGTGATCTCAGGGAACCATAAAGATGACTGGGATTGAACCCAGGGTTAGCTATGTGCAAAGCAACCCCCTCCTCACTGAACAATTACTCTGATCACCTACAATACAATATTTTTTAATAGAACATATAAGAACAAAACCAAACAGAAACTTCAGAAATCACATATACACTTCCTTAAGTGAAAAATTTATCAGTTAGGAAAAACAGTAAGTTAAACACAGCAAAATAAACAAGAAAGAGAAGTTGAAGGTAGATCAAGGGAAATATTTAATCTAAAAATAAAAAGGAAAAATAATGCCAAAGAAAAAAAGAGAAACAAGTGGAAAGCCAGCATAGCAGAATAATAGCTACTGAAGAAAGAATTAGTGATCTCGAAGAGCGCGTTCCAAAGATTCTCTACACAACACCAGAAGATAGAAAAAAAAGACTCACAATTACCGAACAGACAACAAGAGATAATCGGGATGAAGCCAGAAGAAACAACATACGGATCATTGGGGTCCCAGAAGGGCAAGAAGAAAACCCTGATGAAGAAGAAACTGTCAAAGCCATCATTGCTGAGAAGTTCCCGGAACTAAAAAACACTTGCCTCAAGATCCAGGAGGCCCGTAGGATACCCGCTAAAAGAAACCCCAACAAGAATACTCCAAGACACATCTTAATTAAAATGACAAAAACTATAGATAGAGATAGAATACTGAAAGCAGCAAGATCAAAGAAGGAAATCACATACAAAGGAACATCTCTAAGATTTACAGCAGACTTCTCTGATGAAACACTCCGAGCAAAGAAAACAATGGTGGGATATTGTGAAAAGGCTGAATGAACTGCAGGCCTCACCAAGAATTCTTTACCGGCGGCCAGACTCACGTTCAGATATGAAGGAAAGATACACAACTTCATGGATAAGCAACAACTCAGGAACTTCATGGACTCAAAACCAACCTTAAAAGAAGGACTGAAGGGTCTACTGTAATACGACCAAACCCATAAGCACAACAAGCTCAAACAGAAAGATGGCACAAAATCCGATGACAATAATCTCTCTCAATGTCAATGGTCTAAATGCACCAATTAAGAGACACAGAGTAACAAAATGGATTAAAAAAATTGAACCCAACATTCTGCTGTCTACAAGAAACACATCTGAATAATCAGAACAAACACAGACTCAAAGTCAAAGGTTGGAAGACCATTCTCCATGCAAACAATCCCTCCAAAAAGGCTGGTGTGGCCATATTAGTATCAGATAATATAGACTTGAGGCTGAAAAAGGTTAGAAGGGACAACGAAGGCCATTTCTTATTACTTAAGGGGTATGTACACCAGGAAGAAATTACACTACTAAACATATATGCACCCAACGAGGGGCCAGCAAAATACATAAAACAACTGCTAAGAGACCTCAAAGAAGACATTAACAGTAGCACAATAATAGTTGGAGACTTCAACACTGCTCTATCAGCGATGGATAGATCAACAAGACTGAAACTCACCAAGGAAATATTGGCCCTGAAGGAAGAAATGGAAGAAAGAGAGCTAGTAGATATATACAGGGCTTTTCATGCCAAAAAAGCTGAATACACATTTTTCTCTAGTGCACATGGAACATTCTCAAGATAGACCACATGCTAAGCCACAAAGCATACCTCAATAAAATTAAAAAAAGATAGAAATTGTGTCAGCTATCTTTTCAGACCATGATGCACTGAAAATGGAAGTTAACCGTACACAGAAACAGGGAGTCAAACCAAACACCTGGAAACTGAACAGCTCACTCCTGAACAACAAATGGGTCATAGAAGAAATCAAACAGGAAATCCAAAGATTTCTGGAAACAAATGAAAATGAAGACACCAACTATAAGAACTTGTGGGACACGGCAAAAGCCGTGTTAAGAGGAAATTTATAGCTCTGCAAGCATTCATCAGGAAACAAGAAAGGGCCCACATAAATAACCTGACTACACAGCTGAAGACATTAGAGAAAGACCAACAAAAAGGAGCCCAACCCAGGCAGAAAAAAAGGAAATAATAAAACTTAGAGAGGGAAATCAATGAGTTGGAAACCAAAAAAAAACAATCCCAAAAGATTAATGAAACCAAGAGCTGGTTTTTTGAAAAAATAAACAAGATTGACAAACCATTGGCAAGACTTGTAAGGACAGGGAAAGAGAGAACCCAAATAAACAGAATCAGAAATAAAAAGGGTGACATCACAACAGAAACCACAGAAATCCAAAAGATCATCAGAGATTACTTTGAGAGCCTGTATGCCGTGAAACATGAGAATCTAGAAGAAATGGATCAATTCCTGAAGTCCTATAACCTCCCACGGCTGAAACAAGAAGACCTCCAATACCTGAATAAGCCTATCACCATTGAGGAAATAGAAACAGTAATTAAAACACTTCCCAAACACAAAAAGCCCAGGTCCAGACGGATTCCCTAGTGAACTCTACCAAACCTTTAAGGAGGGACCTACTGCCAGTCCTTTTCAAGCTCTTCCAGGAAATAGAAGAAACAGAAACACTCCCCAAACAGCTTCTACGAGGCACATATCACCCTGATACCCAAAGCAGGGAGAGACAACACAAAGAAAGAAAACTACAGACCAATATCCCTGATGAACACGGATGCTAAGATCTTCAACAAAATACTAGCAAACAGAATCCAAAGACTCATCAAGAAGATTATACATCATGACCAAGTAGGATTCATCCCGGGTATGCAAGGATGGTTCAACATTCGCAAGTCAATCAACATAATACATCATATCAATAAGAGAAAAAAATAAAAACCATATGATCCTATCAATAGACGCGAGAGAAAGCATTTGACAAGATCCAGCACCCGTTCATGATTAAAACCCTCCAGAAAATGGGAATTGAAGGGACTTTCCCTCAAGATAGTTACAGCCATCTACCAAAAGCCCACAGCGAGCATCATTCTCAATGGGGAAAAGTTGAAAGCCTTCCCCCTGAGATCAGGGACAAGACAAGGTTGCCCACTCTCACCTCTTTTATTCAATATAGTACTGGAAGTACTTGCGATAGCAATCAGAGAAGAAAAAGGACATCAAGGGCATCCAGATAGGCAAAGGAAGAAGTCAAGCTATCATTATTTGCAGATGACATGATATTATACCTAGAGAACCCTAAACTCTCTACCAAAAAACTCCTAGAAACAATAGGCGCATATAGTAGAGTGGCAGGATACAAAATCAACACGCAAAAGTCGGTGGCTTTCCTATATACAAATAACGAAAGAGAAGAAAGGGATATTAAGGAAACAATTCCATTCACAATTGTGCCACAGAAAATCAAATACCTAGGAATCAACTTACCCAAGTGTGTAAAGGACCTGTACAAAGAAAACTACAAGACACTGCTCCAAGAGATAAAAAGAGGACACAAGGAAATGGAAACACATTCCCTGCTCATGGATGGGGAGAATCAACATTGTCAAAATGGTAATACTCCCTAGAGCTCTATACAGATTCAATGCAGTCCCTATGAGGATACCCATGACATTCTTCAAAGAAATTGACCAAACAATCTTGAAATTTGTATGGAGCGATAAACCCCCAAGGATAGCTAAAAAGCAATCCTCGGGAAAAAGAAGATGGGAGGGCATCACCTTGCCCAACTTCAAACTGTACTATAAGGCAGTAGTAATTAAAACAGCATGGTATTGGAATAAAAACAGACCCGTGGACCTATGGAATAGAATTGAGTATCCTGACACCCAACCTCAAACACATGATCATTTAATCTTTGATAAAGGTGCAACGAGTCTAAAATGGAGTAAGGAAAGCCTCTTCAATAAGTGGTGTTGGGAAAACTGGGCAGCGACATGTAAAAAATGAATTTGGACCTGTGTCTAACACCATGCACAAAAATCAGATCAAAGTGGATTAAAGATCTCAATATCAGACTTGAATCCATAAAAGTACATTGAAGAAAATATAGGAAAAACCCTCCATGACATTGAAGCTAAAGGCATCTTCAAAGATGAAACATCTCTAACAAAGCAACTAGAAGAAAAGATAAATATATGGGACTACATGAAACTAAAAAGCTTCTGCACCTCAAAAGAAACAGTGACTAAGATACAAAAGCAGTCCACAGAATGGGAAAGAATATTCACCCAATACTCATCTGATAAGGGGTTAATATCCAGGATATATCAGGCACTGGTAGAACTTTACAAGAAGAAAACAAACAACCCCATCAAAAAAATGGGGAGAAGAAATGAACAGAAACTTCAGCAAGGAAGAAATTCGAATGGCCAAAAAAACATATGAAAAAATGCTCATCATCACTAATCATCAGAGAGATGCAAATCAAAACAACAATGAGATACCACTTTACACCACAGAGACTGGCACATATTCAAAAGAACAAGAACAACAAGTGCTGGCGTGGGTGTGGGGAAAGGGGACACTCATCCATTGTTGGTGGGAATGCCGGCTGGTACAGCCTTTCTGGAAAACAATATGGACATTCCTCCAAAGACTAGAAATTGAACTCCCATTTGACCCAGCCATACCACTCCTGGGAATCTACTCTGGGAAACCAAAAAATACCCATGCGGAAACACCATCCCCTACTTTTATGTTCATAGCAGCATTATTCACAATAGCCAGAATCTGGAAGCAACCCGAGTGCCCGAAAATAGATGACTGGATAAAAAAGCTTTGGTACATCTACACAATGGAATACTATGCAGCTGTTAGGAAAAATGAAGTTATAAAATTTGCCTACAAATGGATGGACATGGAGAAGATTATGTTGAGCGGGAAATTAGCCAGAAGGAGAGAGACAGTTACAGAATGACTGCATTTATCTGCATAACATAAATATATAGGTACATATTATGATACCAATATCCAAGGTCAAGTGAAACATACATCAGGAGGTCCTGTCAAAGGTGGAAATTATCACAAGCGTGTGGGAGTCAGAGGCTAGGTAAGACAGAAAATGGAACAGTGTGCTAACAATTGTGAGGGGTACTAATGCCAACCTAGAACTGAGCATTAAATAGAGGCAAAAGGATACACATGACAACCCTTTAATGTATGTTCTGTAATCCATAGTCTGGAGAGGAAGGAAAAAGAGAAAGATAGAGAAATGGAAAGAAATAAAGAACCTGCCATGGAGGAGGGGCTGGGGGAGGGGGGAGGGGAACCGGGGGCGTTGGTGGTGGGAGATGGGCACTGGTGGCGGGATGGGTGCTGCTACACTGTATGACCAAAACCCAAATATGAACTTTTTAATTGTATATCTTTGTAATTGTAAAAATAAAAAAAATTAAAAAAAAAAA
>JAJIBD010024297.1:47500-84140 GCA_021461705.1 Cryptotis parvus | reverse complement strand
ATATACTTTATACACAGAAAAAAAATTATTTTAAATACTAACATACTTATAATATCACTGTGCATACATTTAATTTCTTGCTACCTTATAATATTTAATTGTGACTTCTCGAGGTGTGTGCGTGACCCCTGCGTCTCAGCGGACCCAAGTTGCCCCAGGGAAGAGCGGAAACTCCATCAACGGGAACCAAGGCAAACTGCCTTGGTTTCACCCCGGACCCTTTGGGCCCTGCGCCTCGGGAACATCCCAAAAACTCAAAACCGCGCGACGCGGTGCCTCTGCGACCTCTTACTACCTATCTTGCATGAGGTACCAGTGAACCTTGGTTCCTACATCCTTGCTACCCACCCAAACTCTGCAAACAGACCAGACACCTACTAACTGTACTATCTAGTCACCCAAGACCCCACATTTGCAACCTACAATAGTCATAATGGTAAAGCAACGCAAAATTCCATCAAGCTCTGTGAGTGAAGTCACTAGTCCAGATGAGCCAAGCAATACCAATGAGTTGTATAACCTCTCTGATAAGGAATTTCGGAAAGAAATGTTAAGGATTCATAAGGAATTCAAAGAAGCAATGGAATGCAAAATCAATAAAATACAAGAGGACATGATAGAAGAAGTGAGGAAAATGCAAATGGAAATGACAGATATTAAAAATGAGGTAAATGAAATGAAAAACACAGTGGAAGGCCATCATAGCAGAATAATAGCTACTGAAGAAAGAATTAGTGATCTCGAAGACGAGTTCCAAAGATTCTCTACACAACACCAGAAGATAGAAAAAAAGACTCACAATTACCGAACAGACAACAAGAGATAATCGGGATGAAGCCAGAAGAAACAACATACGGATCATTGGGGTCCCAGAAGGGCAAGAAGAAAACCCTGATGAAGAAGAAACTGTCAAAGCCATAATTGCTGAGAAGTTCCCCGAACTAAAAGAACGCTTGCCTCAAGATCCAGGAGGCCCGTAGGGATACCAGCTAAAAAGAAACCCCAACAAGAATACTCCAAGACACATCTTAATAAAAATGACAAAAACTATAGATAGAGATAGAATACTGAAAGCAGCAAGATCAAAAGAAGGAAATCACATACAAAGGAACATCTCTAAGATTTACAGCAGACTTCTCTGATGAAACACTCCGAGCCCGAAAACAATGGTGGGATATTGTGAAAAGGCTCAATGAACTGCAGGCCTCACCAAGAATTCTTTACCCGGCCAGACTCACATTCAGATATGAAGGAAAGATACACAACTTCATGGATAAGCAACAACTCAGGAACTTCATGGACTCAAAACCAACTTTAAAAGAAGGACTGAAGGGTCTACTGTAAT
The DNA here is from genome assembly GCA_021461705.1 of Cryptotis parvus. Taxonomy (NCBI): domain Eukaryota; kingdom Metazoa; phylum Chordata; class Mammalia; order Eulipotyphla; family Soricidae; genus Cryptotis; species Cryptotis parvus. The sequence goes on along the minus strand of JAJIBD010024297.1, from coordinate 82,795 downwards.
ACGACCAAACCCATAAGCACAACAAGCACAAACAGAAAGATGGCACAAAAATCCGATGACAATAATCTCTCTCAATGTCAATGGTCTAAATGCACCAATTAAGAGACACAGAGTGACAAAAATGGATTAAAAAATTGAACCCAACATTCTGCTGTCTACAAGAAACACATCTGAATAATCAGAACAAACACAGACTCAAAGTCAAAGGTTGGAAGACCATTCTCCATGCAAACAACTCCTCCAAAAAGGCTGGTGTGGCCATATTAGTATCAGATAATATAGACTTCCAGGCTGAAAAAGGTTAGAAGGGGACAACGAAGGCCATTTCTTATTACTTAAGGGGTATGTACACCAGGAAGAAATTACACTACTAAACATATATGCACCCAACGAGGGGCCAGCAAAATACATAAAACAACTGCTAAGAGACCTCAAAGAAGACATTAACAGTAGCACAATAATAGTTGGAGACTTCAACACTGCTCTATCAACGATGGATAGATCAACAAGACTGAAACTCACCAAGGAAATATTGGCCCTGAAGGAAGAAATGGAAGAAAAGAGAGCTAGTGGATATATACAGGGCTTTTCATGCCAAAAAAAAAGCTGAATACACATTTTTCTCTAGTGCACATGGAACATTCCTCCAAGATAGACCACATGCTGAGCCACAAAGCATACCTCAATAAAAAAAAAAAGATAGAAATTGTGTCAGCTATCTTTTCAGACCATGATGCACTGAAAATGGAAGTTAACCGTACACAGAAACAGGGAGTCAAACCAAACACCTGGAAACTGAACAGCTCACTCCTGAACAACAAATGGGTCATAGAAGAAATCAAACAGGAAATCCAAAGATTTCTGGAAACAAATGAAAATGAAGACACCAACTATAAGAACTTAGGGACACGGCAAAAGCCGTGTTAAGAGGGAAGTTTATAGCTCTGCAAGCATTCATCAGGAAACAAGAAAGGGCCCACATAAATAACCTGACTACACAGCTGAAGACATTAGAAAAAAGACCAACAAAAAAAGGAGCCCAACCCAGGCAGAAAAAAAGGAAATAATAAAACTTAGAGAGGAAATCAATGAGTTGGAAACCAAAAAAAAAAAAATCCAAAAGATTAATGAAACCAAGAGCTGGTTTCTTTTTGAAAAAATAAACAAGATTGACAAACCATTGGCAAGACTTGTAAGGACAGGGAAAGAGAGAACCCAAATAAACAGAATCAGAAATAAAAAAGGGTGACATCACAACAGAAACCACAGAAATCCAAAAGATCATCAGAGATTACTTTGAGAGCCTGTATGCCGTGAAACATGAGAATCTAGAAGAAATGGATAAATTCCTGAAGTCCTATAACCCTCCCACGGCTGAAACAAGAAGACCTCCAATACCTGAATAAGCCTATCACCATCGAGGAAATAGAAACAGTAATTAAAAAGTCTGCCCAAACACAAAAGCCCAGGTCCAGACGGATTCCCTAGTGAACTCTACCAAACCTTTAAGGAGGACCTACTGCCAGTCCTTTCAAGCTCTTCCAGGAAATAGAAGAAACAGAAACACTCCCCAAACAGCTTCTACGAGGCACATATCACCCTGATACCCAAAGCAGGGAGAGACAACACAAAGAAAGAAAAACTACAGACCAATATCCCTGATGAACACGGATGCTAAGATCTTCAACAAAATACTAGCAAACAGAATCCAAAAGACTCATCAAGAAGATTATACATCATGACCAAGTAGGATTCATCCCGGGAATGCAAGGATGGTTCAACATTCGCAAGTCAATCAACATAATACATCATATCAATAAAAGAAAAAAATAAAAAACCATATGATCCTATCAATAGACGCAGAGAAAGCATTTGACAAGATCCAGCACCCGCTCATGATTAAAACCCTCCAGAAAATGGGAATTGAAGGGACTTTCCTCAAGATAGTTACAGCCATCTACCAAAAGCCCACAGCGAGCATCATTCTCAATGGGGAAAAGTTGAAAGCCTTCCCCCTGAGATCAGGGACAAGACAAGGTTGCCCACTCTCACCTCTTTTATTCAATATAGTACTGGAAGTACTTGCCATAGCAATCAGAGAAGAAAAAGGACATCAAGGGCATCCAGATAGGCAAGGAAGAAGTCAAGCTATCATTATTTGCAGATGACATGATATTATACCTAGAGAACCCTAAACTCTCTACCAAAAAAACTCCTAGAAACAATAGACGCATATAGTAGAGTGGCAGGATACAAAATCAACACCCAAAAGTCGGTGGCTTTCCTATATACAAATAACGAAAGAGAAGAAAGGGATATTAAGGAAACAATTCCATTCACAATTGTGCCACAGAAAATCAAATACCTAGGAATCAACTTACCCAAGTGTGTAAAGGACCTGTACAAAGAAAAACTACAAGACACTGCTCCAAGAGATAAAAGAGGACACAAGGAAATGGAAACATATTCCCTGCTCATGGATGGGGAGAATCAACATTGTCAAAATGGTAATACTCCCTAGAGCTCTGTACAGATTCAATGCAGTCCCTATAAGGATACCCATGACATTCTTCAAAGAAATTGACCAAACACTCCTGAAATTTGTATGGAACAATAAAACCCCCAAGGATAGCCAAAGCAATCCTCGGGAAAAAGAAGATGGGAGGCATCACCTTTCCCAACTTCAAACTGTACTACAAGGCAGTAGTAATTAAAACAGCATGGTATTGGAATAAAAACAGACCTGTGGACCTATGGAATAGAATTGAGTATCCTGACACCCAACCTCAAACACATGATCATTTAATCTTTGATAAAGGTGCAACGAGTCCAAAATGGAGTAAGGAAAGCCTCTTCAACAAGTGGTGTTGGGAAAACTGGGCAGCGACATGTAAAAAATGAATTTGGACCTGTGTCTAACACCATGCACAAAAAATCAGATCAAAATGGATTAAAGATCTCAATATCAGACTTGAATCCATAAAGTACATTGAAGAAAATATAGGAAAAACCCTCCACGACATTGAAGCTAAAGGCATCTTCAAAGGTGAAACATCACTAACAAAGCAACTAGAAGAAAAGATAAACATATGGGACTACATGAAACTAAAAAGCTTCTGCACCTCAAAAAGAAACAGTGACTAAGATACAAAAGCAGTCCACAGAATGGGAAAGAATATTCACCCAATACCCATCTGATAAGGGGTTAATATCCAGGGATATATCAGGCACTGGTAGAACTTTACAAGAAGAAAACAAACAACCCCCATCAAAAAATGGGGAGAAGAAATGAACAGAAACTTCAGCAAGGAAGAAATTCGAATGGCCAAAAAACATATGAAAAAATGCTCATCATCACTAATCATCAGAGAGATGCAAATCAAAACAACAATGAGATACCACTTTACACCACAGAGACTGGCACATATTCAAAAGAGCAAGAACAACAAGTGCTGGCGTGGGATGTGGGGAAAAGGGGACACTCATCCATTGTTGGTGGGAATGCCGGCTGGTACAGCCTTTCTGGAAAACAATATGGACATTCCTCCAAAGACTAGAAATTGAACTCCCATTTGACCCAGCCATACCACTCCTGGGAATCTACCTCTGGGAAACCAAAAAATACGCAGCGGAAACACCATCCCTACTTTTATGTTCATAGCAGCATTATTCACAATAGCCAGAATCTGGAAGCAACCAGAGTGCCCGAAAATCGATGACTGGATAAAGAAGCTTTGGTACATCTACACAATGGAATACTATGCAGCTGTTAGGAAAAAATGAAGTTATAAAATTTGCCTATAAATGGATGGACATGGAGAAGATTATGTTGGAGCGAAATTAGCCAGAAGGAGAGAGAGACAGATACAGAATGACTGCATTTATCTGCATAACATAAATATATATGTACATATTATGATACCAATATCCAAGGTCAAGTGAAACATATATCAGGAGGTCTTGTCAAAGGTGGAAATTATCACAAACGTGTGGGAGTCAGAGGTTAGGTAAGACAGAAAATGGAACAGTGTGCTAACAATTGTCGAGGGTACTAATGCCAACCTAGAACTGAGCATTAAATAGAGGCAAAAAGATACACATGACAACCCTTTAATGTATGTTCTGTAATCCATAGTCTGGAGGGGAAGGAAAAGAGAAAGAGAGAGAAACGGAAAGAAATAAAGAACCTGCCATGGAGGAGGGCTGGGGGAGGGGGAGGGAACCGGGGACGTTGGTGGTGGGAGATGGGCACTGGTGGCGGGATGGGTGCTGGAACACTGTATGACCAAAACCCAAATATGAACTTTTTAATTGTATATCTTTGTAATTGTAAAAATAAAAAAATTAAAAAAAAATAATTGTGACTTCTCAATTATAACAGAGAACGTAAAAATATTGGCACATATATTAAAAGATATAATTGGTCTTTAAGATTTCTCTATGACATGCAAAGAATTCTTAAATATTTTTGTTAGAGTTCATTTATCCATTCATACTTTAATTCATTCATCAAACCAAGAGCAAATATTTATGGAACAAACTATGTAGAAATGAAATTCCAAAAGCTAATTTCAATTAGCTTTCTTTCTTATTTTAAATTGATTTTGAAATCTTGTATGTACCTATGTCTATGTATACTCTCAAGTTAATGTATATACTTAAACATGATGAATTATGGACCTTATCAGAAATTGATTTCCACATTATTATTTGGACATATGATTAAAATTTTAGAGTAATTTATGTGTCAGAGAGATAGTTCTAATGAGTTCATTCTATGCATGTAGGAGGGCTGGGATCAGTCACTGACTTGCACTGTAAGATCACCTGAACATTGTCAGGCGTGACCTCAATGACAGACAGAGATTGGCTCTGAGTACAACTAGGTCTGATCCTCTAGTCCCTTCCCCAAAAATCTATTTCTATTTTAGTGACTTCAGAAACTGATAATGATTGCAATCCATTATTTATTTAAACTTTGATTATCTGATTTTTCTCTTTTTAGACATTACATTAATGTCAGCATTGAACCTTATGAGATATGGTATAATTATAATTAATATATACATGTATAAATACAAAATTCATGATAAACAAAGTACTTCCCCAGCTCCCTGCCAGGAATGATTCCAGAAAGTAGAATCATGACTAGTCCTGAGCACTGCTGAGTATGAACTTGCAACAAAAAATACACACAATAATAACCACCAAACAAAAAATTAGCAAAATTGTGATCCAGAGTTTTAAGTTGTTCAGTATTATAGAAAAATAAAGTGATAAATACAAAATTCCAGGTTTGCTATATGTGAATCTTTTTAATTTTTATTCAGCTACTTAAATAATTTAGCCCATTTTAAAGAAACAAATGATATTTTTTTCCTTGCAAAGGTGGAGGATTACACATGAGGGTTTAAACTATTTTTAGTTGGGCTAAATAGTAATTTGAGATAATGTTTATTTAATTCTAAATAAAGTCAGTGTATTTAGAATAACTATTATAAGCACTATTATCGTGTTTCAGTAGTGATGGTAGATTTAATATTGACCTTCTTACTCTTAAAGAGATTTTCTTGATCAATTAATGTCATTTCCCCAAAAATACATATATAATTGTCAAGTTTTAAAGATGCATTTTGTGACCCCTCCTTCTAGTATTATTTGACAAGAGACTAATATATTACTTCTTGATTTTGTGACTCCCCATTTAGACAACTACAGAATTACTTTTTTGGGGGATAACTTTGCTCTTCTTTTCTTCTTTTTAACCATTACAATGATGTAGTTATTTTATAGAAGCACTAAATTTGTAGAGGGGAACCATTTTCAAGAAACAACATATTAGGGATCTTGTTCCTTTCCCCTGAAACCTATTTGGAGTTCCCTAATTTTTCTTTGGCAGGTTATACTACTATATATATATACAATGTATATATATATGTATATATATATATAATTCATATAATTTAAACTAAGTTTCTAGTGTTTTGTTGTAATAAGGAGCAATAGGTATAAGAATTCAAAATAGTCATATCCTCCAAGTCTATTTATCACTTGACATCCCATTATTCATCGATTTGCTTGAGCAGGCACCAAGTCTAATAAATAATATATTACATTAAATGTAGAAAAAGAATAAATTTTGCACACACTTTTTAAAAAGATGTAAAATTATAATTATATTTATATCAAATATATAAAACTTTCCTACAGTAATCTAATTTTTTTTCAACAAAGCATCAGGAACAGCCTAGTGCCACTATTAAAATTAGTAGCATGGGGCTGGAGTGATAGTCCAGCAGGTAGGGCATTTGCCTTGTATATGGCCAACCCAGGTACGATCCCTGGCATGCCATATGGTCCCCTGAGCACCGCCGAGTAATTCCTGGAGTGCAGAGCCAGGAATAACCCCCTTAGCATTGCCAGGTGTGACCCCCCAAAAAAAGCAAAACAAAAAAGTGAGTGATTCTGAGATTTGATGTAAGAGTATAATTTCAGATAGACATTGAATATCTTCCTTTTACAAGTGTATGCCTTTAAATATGTTAAAATGGATGATCATGTTTAACTTGCATAACTAGTTTAGAATATATGTACATCTTTTTGAGGTTGATATATGTTATGCTTCTCTTTCAAATGTTTTTCTATTCCATTTTAATTTGGCTAATTAACACATATTTTAGAGATGGTTTGGTTAAAACATTTTTTCTTTATAATTAAACTTGAGCTTAGGTTTATCGAAAAATTAATTTGTCTTATAGACTCTACTGTACTTAAAGTTTTATATTATGAAAAATATTGAAATAATACATCAAACTTTAATAAAATTTCATATAATAGCATGCTAGTTGCTTTAAAAAATCATGCTATCTGATGAGACTCTAGTGATATTATAGAGGGTACAGTACTTGACTTGCATGTGGCAGACCCAGGTTTGATTCCCAGCACCCTATTTTTTTCCCGAAACTTCCAGAAGTGAACCCTGAGTTTAGAAACAGGATTTAGCCCTGAGCACCACCAAATGTTCCCCAAAGCAAAAAAAAAAAAAAATAATAGGCAAAAATAAGTGCTACATTATTATAAAAATATTCCCTTTCAAAGGGCTGAAAATATGTAAAAGAAATTAAAGTAAAACAGCAAACATTTTTTTTCTTTAATGTACCTCTTTGGAACATTAAAACATTAAAACAGCTCTTTACTATGAGGGCATATTGAAACAACTTCTAAGCTTGCTATTACTCATATTATCTATGGAATGCTAAAAACATTTTAAAGAGGAAAGCAATTAAATGGTGTCTCCACATCATTCTCATTTGTTTTACTTTTAAATTTTAACCTGTATGTAATCTAGTATACGACATTTATCTAAAAAAGAGAAAAACACTATAATTCTTTCAAATCAATAAGTTGATTTGAAAATCAGATAACATAGATTAAATGTGCATGTCTATATAAAATTTACTACTTTTTGAAAACATTACCTCATAGGCTATAATTCAACAGGACAAATGTGTATATTTGTATTTAATTATAAAGATAAGTGTTAAGCACAACTTTTAACACATGAAAATAATTATTCATATAGCTATACAAACATTTCAGGAGATATATACAAACAGTTAGAAATTTTTCCAAGCTAGAATTTTAAAATAAAAGAGACACATTATTTCTCAGACTGATGAATTAAGTAAGATTAAATAATTTTCCCCTTTCCTAATCTTTTGTGGCTGTTAGCACTATTGCATCTTCCAGTGCTCAGTCTGTCGCAGTACAACTAGATGCAAGTACTCAGATGCAGTGATTGTGGTGAGTAGTTGAGAGGGGAGCACACACTTGTTATTATTGCATAGCAAAAGTCAGGATTGCACTTGGTAATGTGGGCGGGTTCCCAGGATTAAACTTGAGGCTTCACACATGCACTATATCATTGAACCTTATCGATGGGTTCAATTGTTACAGAATTAGTTTGAATATCTTTTTATATTGCAAAGAAAGTGTAATATGAAAAATATTCAAGAACCAGAATAGCATGAGCTCTTGTCAGTCTAAGAAATGGTCTCTCAGAACAAAGTTTAGGAGTGGGCATTTTGTCAGGACTAAATTACATTCCTGTTAGCAATGGAAAATATTATTTTGTAATGAGGTGACTTGTAGCTGGAGGAAACCTGAAAATTAATTCCTATGCATGATATAATTACATATTTGTTTGTTATAATTTTATACTTTCTTAAGAATTTATACATTTTGCAAAATTATAATATTTGGCTTAAGCATTTTAGTAAGCCACTTTGAAATCCTTGGAGTGGCAGTGCATCTTCAGAACCTAGTATGGAACTTCCCTAGCCGAGTATCCTGGGGAGAGACCCTCATACTCCCCAGCTCCACTTGGCTTCATCTCAAGAATGAATTGCAATTTGGGGCTGGATGTGCAGAGTTCTTAAATGACACAAATTATTCATTGTCCCCTTAGTTCTCAAAATAGAGTAGAACAGTATTTCTCTGCCTTTTCCTACCCCAACCTTTTTCCAACCTGGTTCCCTGTGACTCCTTGTCGTACTGGTAGGCCCCCTCAGTCTCATGCTGTGACCCTTTCCATTTGTGTGATTTTCACCTCTCACCTCCTTGTAATATACTGGGGGCCTACAGAGAACCATATGGTCCCTGGTTGAGAATTGCTGCACTAGGGTAAGCTGAGAAAGAAAAGAGAAAGGACCATCTCCCTCTACCATACCCAGCAGTCAGGTCAAGGTAAAAGATCGCATTCCAGGTTGAGAAGGGAGATCACAAATATTTTAAGGTTTTAGCTTGAAGAGGATAAAATAGATCTACATATGTGTTGCTTCATTAGGTTCAACACAAGCTGTTGCAGTGTGCTATGAAAAAGTGAAAGATGTGCAAGCATTTGTCAACAGAAAAAAGCTAACAAGAGACACTGATGTCTGAATCCAAGCCACAAGTGTGAATCTAAGATAAAACATGACAGAAATGAAGCGATATATTATAAGTAACCTCCAAAGTACAGGGCGTGTATCACTAAGGCTATGTAATTGGAAAACATGACACTGGGGGACTCAGTTCAATGTGTACTTTTCTTTCTGGAAGTAGGTCACACATCAAAACGTTGGTGACTTTTGTGTGTACACCAGGACAGACCAGATAAAAGAGCAATTTTTAAGTCCTTGTGAAAATCATCTCTGGAGACACTAACACTGTATAAAGAAATCAAGAAATATATCTGAGAAACCTTCTGCAGAGACCAGCAAGGTTCAGAGAAGATATGAGGATGTCAGGTAAGAAGAAACTTGGAAGATGGATCCCTTGCAGCAAATGGGGTCCCCTGAATATCACCAGAAATGGTCCCTGAACATGAGTCCCTAAGCCGGAAAGAAACAAACAAGAGGACCACAAAATAAGAAACTCCTTGCCTTTTGCAGAAACACCGCTTACCCAGAGGACCTCTCAAAGATATCCTAGTTTGTGTCAAGATGGTTTTTGCCTACCAAGTTGTCCTAAGACTCAGAGTAGGATTCTGAGATGCAACTATTTCACTGCACCAGGCTTTCACATCACTAAGATCTCACTTCAATCAACACTGAGGAAGCTGATTTCCTTTTCTTCCCCCACTGAAGCACCTTCTCAGTGTGCTTAGAGCCTCAGCGGCTGCTTTTCCAGTCATTGGATCACACACTGTCTGCCAGAGATACTGCTGTGGGCTTTGCTATCAATAAATAAATAGTCTTAAGGTAGCGATAAGAGCAGGGCTCCACATGCCAAGCCATTTCATGATGGGCCTCGCTACGACGGCAGGTGGCAGAGAGGAGACAAACTTGTTTTCATCTAGGACTCTGTCCTGTGGGCCATGGATGGTTGATGGTCTGACATAGAAAAAAAGACTGGGCCCCCTGGGATGAACCCAGAGCCACGGCAGAGCCTGGCAAGCTAACTGTGGTGTATTTGATATGCCAAAAACAGTAACAATAGTGGACCCTGTTCCCAATGAATGGAGATGTTACTGCCGCCCTCTCAAGCAAATCGATGAAGAAAGGGAAGACAAGGGACAAGTAGATAGTCTAGGTGATCTTCATGCATATTTCCTTGATCTGGATGCCACCCTTTTAAAGAGATGATCTCTTCCCGGCTGCCCTGCCCTGAGCATGCACACACTGGCAAGTGTCCTGAGGGCACCAGGAGCTCATCGGTCAGCCAGCATCTGAGTAAAGGCCACTGGAGCATAAGAGAGGCTGTCCCAGCCTTGCTGTGCTCCGGATTTCTGCACAGAGGCAGGTTTAGACTCAGAGCACAGAGCCAAGATTCTTGGACTCCACCTCTACTAAGTAGTTCAAGCCAAAGGAGCTCTGCAGCTCCAGGTAGCAAGAGAACCTGCCAGGGCTGTCGCGGGCAGAGGGATGCAGATGGATTCAGTCTATCCTGGAATGTGTGCTGCCTGAGTGCGGCGCATGCATGCGGCCATATGTATGTGCGTGGACTTGCCATTTGTGCCACTCACCAGTTACTGGCTTCAGAGCTCTTTGATCTTGTAAGAAAAACTGTTGTCAGCGTCACCCATCGTCTTTACAGGGGTAACCCCACCGAATTAACTTTTAAAGCAACCTGCAAAAACCTATAAAACCATATCAAGGGAGTCCGTTTGACCTCAGCAGCTCTGGGACCCAAGCAAGAGGTGGTGCTGGTGACTGCTCTTCCCAGAGAAGTCAGACGCTTTTGTTGAGGTCTTGATTGCACCGGGTTGGAGAAGATGACGGTGTGGTATGGACACTTTTTATTCAGTATCAGATGTAGGACAGTGTGAGTTTTCCTTGGAAGCGGTCCCCCACCATTACCATGGACTGAAATCTACAATCCCAGAGCCTATCCCCTGAAGGAGCCAGAAGGCTGAGGTCAATGCCCCTGGCCACCCTGTCAGACATCCACCACCCCGACGTTCATTTGTCTTTAGAAAGGCTGACATGGAGCCCAAGGAAGCTCTGCAGGCTCTTTAGGTAACTCCCCAAACTTGAACTTCCAGTTGAGTTTCTCACAGTTCTAGTGTCTTGGAAGCTGACATTTTCCCGGATAAGCCATCCAATGTAACAAAAGAGACTTTGAAATTATAAACAGCAATGCAGAACCCCTTTCCCTTCCTGCCATTTGAGAGCGAGAGGTATTGTTGAGTTCCATCCTCTCTTACACGGAGAGATCCCAAAGAGAACCATCCGACCTGCTGCACCTGGTCCTCACCTGGCATTTCAGGGGCAATGCTGGAAATGCTCTTGCCCACAGTGAGCTCGCGGAGTCTGGATAATGCCATGCCTTGCAAGGTAAGCAGATGGCTTTACTATATGAGTTTCCCCTCCTCTTTGAACTAACTCCCCATCCTCTTCCTTGTATTCAAGGTTCCTATTTGTGACCCTATACTGTCTTTAGTCTTCTGCTTTATCCTTCAGGGGTGAAAACAAATAGACCCACCTAACCCTTTTCAGGTAAGACTGCATTATGAATTAGATGTAGTTTCAACAGATCTGTGGATTCCTTCAACTTAGTGGTTAATGGTAGCAATTGCAGTGTTTGTAGAACTGGATGTTTTGAATAATTGAAGCTTCATTGTTTGTAGATTTGAAGGTCTGCCTTGGCCTCTGGAGACCCAACACCACTTATGGTCACTCTGTCCAGCACAGTAAGAAACCTGAGGATGCAATCTTATGTTGTACATCCCCCATTTTCTGACTGTTGGCTTTAACTTTTGTTTTCTGTTGAAGGGACATATATTCTTCACTGTTTCTATCTGTCTTCTCCCATTAAGCACCCCCTCAATATAATATAATATTTCATACTTATTCTGATTAATCTTCCAATCTCCTTCCCATTAAATAATTGCTACTGATCTCTCTTAGGGAAATGCTGGGGCAACTATATAAATAATATCAACTTTCAATCTCATAAATGTTATAAATTAATAATACTGATGCAGCTTATATTTTATTAAATGATATTTTTTATTTTTGAAGACTATTTCTTTGTTTTCCCTCTTGTTTTAGGAACATAAAATTATAGTGTAATCAACTTAAACAACTTGAGGAAATGTCTTAATTTTATGAAAGCTGTTTTTTAAATGTTTATTGAAAAACCTAAACATCAGATGCAAGATGTTCATTAATAGCTACTGGTTTTACAACCATTACATTTGTGGACAACAAAGTATTTATATAATTTTGTTTTGCATCAGTGTAAGTCTTTTAACTTTCCTCTGGGGATTTATATGACTCATACAATATTTAGAAACACGGCTCAAGATTTACATTGAGTACCAAAAAGCCTTCTAATCCGGTGTCTAAGTAATGTGATTACTTATACAGTATTTAGAAAAAATTATACTTGCATCTAAGATTTTTGTAAAACTGATTGTTAGGTACAAAGGAAAACAAGTAGTGCAGCTTTCTTTAATTTTTTTCAGAGTCACATAAAGAGGGAAAATTCTATAGTCAGATAATTATCACCAATGGCTGATAGTACAGTGGAACTTACCTAGGCTGATTTATGTATTTAGAGAAAACAGTTTGCTTGTTACTTTATAGAAAAATGAACTATGAGGTCTCCAAGTGTGTCTTTGTAAATTCCACAGGAAAGGATTGGGCCATCAGATTTTATTGATGCTTAAGCCCTGGAGACTGCTTGCTTGGCTGGAGCAATGCATAACATGTGCTAATTACTTAATTTTGTCTCAAGCTCCACACAGCTGCCTTTTCATTTGTTCTGGAAAATTCTTCACAGACACCACAATGATGTCTTACAGGTTATCTCAGCAACTATTAGTTTGATAAAATTGACCCTTGAAATAAGTTGTCACATTTATTTAATGCTTATAACTATTTTGCATATCTATAGCTATTTCTATAACTTTCTGTTGATAATATATGACTACTGAAAAAGTAGTTTTTACATATATGTCCTATGATATACATGGATGCTTAATACAATCGAGTTGTTTGGCTTTATTCCAATTTTGTAAGAAATTGAAAATTTATGCTTGAACGTAAAGGTAATCTCACTATTAATTGATAAAGCCTAAGATATAGTATCTGTGTAAGATTATTAAGTATTGCTTATAGTTTTAATTTTAATATTTTATGTTTTATTTCAAAAGTCCCTATTTATTAAGGTAAAACAGATAAATTAAAGCAGCAATATTTAAGTTGTATAATGATATTTTATATATATTTTTGAAATGATTATCACATCAAGCTGTTTATCGCTCTCTCTTTTTTTTTTTTGCTTTTTGTGTTACACGTCACACCCGGCAATGCTCAGGTGTTTCTCCTGGCTCTGCACTCAGGAACTACTCCTGGCGGTGCTTGGGGACCATATGGGATGCCGAGGATCGAACCGGGCTGGAACAGGCCGGTCGCGCAAGGCAAACACCCTACCCTCTGGGTTATCGCCTCCAGTCCAAGCTGTTTATCTCTTGACACAGTTGCTATTTAAACTTAAGTACAAGCTTAAAAACATACGAACAAAAAAACATATAGAATTAAAAAATATGTAAAACATATGGAGGAGAATGTAGGAAAGAGGACAACGCATAGAAGAAAAGCTATTCTATTTTTTGTTCTCTTTTAAATTAACAGACATGGGGCAGAGCTGCTAAAGGCTCTCCCTGTGCCCAGCCACTCATGAGGCACCTGGGAGTGATGGCAGGTCTAGCCCTGGCCTGCCACCCCAGCAGAGCCTCACAACAAGCCAGACAACCCCCCACTCCATGAGGGCCTCCATTTTCCACATCCGGACTTCCCCCTTGTCAGAACTCCATCAGCAGACCATCCTATCACAGCCCGGCTCATCAAGATCTACCCTGCAGCATTCTTTTTTAATCCGGCCCAGAACTCCATCAGCAGACCAGCCTATCACAGCCCAGCTCATCGAGATCCACCCTGCAGCATTCTTTTAATCCGGCCCAGGTATGCTGATCCAGAGACAGACATGGGGCAGAGCTGCTACTGACTCTCCCTGTGCCCAGCCGCTCATGAGGCGCCGGGAGGGATGGCAGGTTCTAGCCCTGGCCCACCACCTCAGCAGAGCCTCACAACAAGCCAGACAACCCCCACTCCATGAGGGCCTCCATTTACCACATCCGGACTTCCCCCTAGTCAGAATTCCACCCAGCAGACCAGCCTATCACAGCCTGACTTGTGCGCAAGTGGCTGTGCGGTTTATCAATAAATGCTGGATTTTGAGATGATGACAAGAGTTTGCTACCCGCATGGCAGAGCCTGGCAAGCTACCCGTGTTGTATTTGAAATGCCAGATACCAGTTAGAATTATAGACCTCATTCCGATGACCTGATGGAATGGTTTGAGGCTCTTTATGTTCCTGGAGTAAGCAGTTGCCCTTGGGCTCTACTTGCATGAGACAGGACATATGGAGATGTTACTGGTGCCCGCCGTGAAAATCGATGATGAACGGGAAGATAGTGATACAGTGATTTAAATTTTATTTCTGCAGTAAACTTTCCATTTTTTTCTTTTATTTTTCTCCTCTTATGGTCTAGTTCAAGACTTTTTTAGAGTCCCATTTGATAGTCTCTATATTCCTCTAGTTTTTAAGTTTATAGTTTTGGTTCCTGTGTTTTGTTGTTGTGATAAGTAGTTTTCACTGACCTGGCTGTTCTCCTGAACCATACAGCTCTAGGGACCAAAGACAGAGCCTCATACTTGCATAGCATGTGCTCTTACATATGAACCATATCTCTGGGCATTATGTTCTGGTATTTTTAACTTTGTCCTTGGGCACTCTGGAGCACTTCTATACTTGGGTACCTGAGTCAGATTTTCCACTGTAGAGCCCAACAGTATGGTCCTCCTTGGACCTATACTGGGACCCACCACAGCTATATCTGACAGCGTTTCTCATTATGCTCTGCCAGGGATCAAACTTGGGTCCTTAAACGTGCATAGTATGCTTCCCCTAACCCCTGAGCACTGCGACCATACCCTTACAGGTTAGATCTATAAAGTTCTTTAATTTAAAAGTCATATCTGAGAGAATATGAAAGAAGATTCAAAGGATTATACAGCATGTATATGACAGTATAGATTAAAGACTATCCTGTAAGAGGCTTCCTTGTTATTGTAGAAAAGTATGTCAGACAAGGAGAATGAATACTGAGTCTTCCATCTTGACAGCAGTGTAGAGCCCTGTAACAATGATGGGCAGCAGGGGGAAAAAAAAAAAAACAGCAACACAAATAACACTTTCCTTAAGTGCTCAGTGCTTTTCAGATATAATCCCTATAATGGCAACAAATGGGATGCCAATGTAATAGTGCCAGAGGAGTAAAGAGAAGCACTGCTAAATACTTAATAGCCTATTTACGTCAAGAAAGATCTCTACAGTATCTATTTTTAAGACTATTTTATATATATTGAAAATTGACTAGTTTTTCTTATTCCTGTTTTCCTTTGGGAATGAAGATTAAAATGTATTGCTGAAGAAGTCTGATGATGGCTTAAAGTTGTTGAGAGGCAGGCAGCATATGTTTAAATGATGATGATGTTAGTGTTTTCCTTTACTTGGAGATGAAAGAAAGATACTTAAACCTGCTGGGGATGCTGGCACACCCTAGGGATCTACATAAATGCCAAAACACAGTTTAGAGAACCTCTGCTGCATACATAGCTATGTCTGCTACCTTTGTACAGTGGTGATGAAAAAATGCATTTCAAGAGTCTGGATACACACACACACAATATGTATATATGCCAGCCAACACACCCAGCAACTGGAAAAGAGACACTGCAGACCCATTGCTGTGCAGCTTGGCCCCACATGGAACAGCCCATGGAGTTCTGGAGGATGGTAAATGGTTTGAACAGCCCCTGGCCATGTCCAACATAACTCCTAGGGTTCGTGCACATGTGCAAGGGGGCACACTGGCTGGACTTGGAGTGGGCATTTGGGCTCCTCCTCCATTCTTCAACCTCCATGTTGGAGGGTGTAGCTGCGAGCTCCCAGCCACCACATCCAGCAACCGGAAGAGAGACACTCCAGACCCAAGGCTGCACTGGCATGTGGCTGTGGAGCAGCTGTGTGACATTCTTAGACAATAATGGAAGGACCAGGTCTTTCCCAGAATCTTTCCCATGTGGGAGAATGGTCATTTATACACTGTGATGATCATTCTCCCACATGACAGAGCCTGGCAAGCTACAAATGTCGTATTTGATATGCAAAAACACCAGTAACAGTTATAGTCCCATGGCCTGAAGGATTGATTTAAGGATCTACGTGTTCCTGGAACAAGCAGATGCCCTTGGGCTACACTAGCATGTGACAGGACATATGGAGATGTTACTGGTGCCTGCTTGAGCAAATCAATGAACAACGGGAAGACAAGTGATTCAAGAAGAAGTGATTGCTTTTTAGGTCACACCTGCGATGTTCAGGGGTTACTCATGGCTCTGCACTCAGGAATTACTCGTGACAATGCTCAGGGAACCATATGGGATGCCGGGGATCAAACCCAGGTAGACTGTGTGCAAGGCAAATGCCCTATCCAGTGTGTATTTGCTCTGGCCTATCTGGTTATATCTTTTACGGCAGAGATCACTTGTCTGTGTATAAGGATAGTGTCGGGAACGCCGCCTGCCAGGGTCCCCCGACAGTGTCAGGACAGAGGTTCTCTTCTACCTCCGAGGACACCGGGAGAACAGATGAAAACTCACGAGTCCGGTGCAGGTCCAAAAGGCTTTTAATAGTACAAAAGCTCTTCCACAGCACTCAATATAATGAACAAACTTTAGCTCTGGTCCGAACTTAGACCATACAAAGGGAGCCTTAGTCTCCCACAAAAAGAGAGAGGATCTCACCCGAGCTGAGTCCTACCCAGAAGAGGAGCAAAAGGCCAAAGAGCAAAAACCAAAAGGCTGAAAGCCGCAAGGCTGAGGAGCCAAAAGCCGAAAGCTAAAAGGCCCAAAAGGTAAAAGTGAAGCGTGAAGGGGCCTCAAGTCACCCCCTTATATACACCAAAGCAATCCAATCGGGAGGGTCATGTCAACAAAGAACTCTAAACAGAGTGTAGTGCCACACACTATTGCAGGTATAAACAAAGGTTATGCCAAGGTCTAATCCTTTCTACCAAGATTATCTCTTATGTAAAACACTGGAGAGAGAGCGCTGATATAAAGTAATACATCTTAACTTCATGAGCTTCATGTAATCTAGATGGTACCCACAGGGTCCTTCTTATTATTATCTGCACCAGGGTGATTCTGAGTATCTTGTTCTAGTGTACTGAAAGGGTCACTCTCGCCTGCTTAGAGCAAAGTAGTATGATCCTTCCTATAGTCTTCCTATAGTCTCAGCGTAGCCAGGGTGGTAGTCTCCCTGGTAAATTCTAACTGTCCCACGCTGGGTGCAGTGGGTATAAAGAGGAGCTGTGCCCAATCTAGAAAACATAGAAGTCTTAGTAGATGTATAAGTCAGAAGTTATTCAATCAAGGTGACTTCTGTAACTACCACACCCTCTAGCAGTGTTTACATAGAAGAGAAGTCTCATTAGAATGAACCTTGACTTAAGTAGATTAAGCTGGGAGTGGGCAAAACAACAAAACTCCCAGAATAGCTAAACCTGTCCTCCAACAGGATAGCAGTTCAGTTCTGTAAATGATGACTGGTAACTAGTACATTCAGCTCTAACACTCATTCAGAAGTAACACTTTGTTACTTCTAACAAAGTAAAGAGAAAGCCAATGAGGCTAAATTTATATATTCATGTGAACAGTATACTGCTTTGTAGACATGCAAGTATATTCATAACAATGAGAACATAAGAAGTTGTAGATATCTTAAATGTGATAAATTCACTTGATCACTTTATCACTTGACATCCCCTTATTCATCGATACTTGAGTAGGCGCCAGTAACATTTCCATTTGACCCTATCAGGTGCCTGTGTAGCCGGATGGCATCTGCTTGTCCCAGGAATGCCAAGAGCCTCAAACCATTCGTTCAGGGTCTTGATGAAGAAGTCTGTCCATCTTGTAGGTGGGCGGCCACGTGATCTTTTGACATCCAGTCAGTAACGGCTCAAGTCCAGTGATTGTCTACAAATCACATTACATGTCCAGTCCAAATTACTTGAAAATATTTTTATTCATTTTAGTGAAATATACTAATGCAATTACTAGTTGTGTGTCCCTTGTTACTTGTCACTTGTCTTCCCATTGCTCATCAATTTGCACGAGCAGGCACCAGTAACATCTCCATTCATTGGGAATGAGGTCCATTATATTTACTGTTTTTGGCATATCAAATATACCATGCATAGCTTGCCAGGCTCTGCCATGGCTCTGGTTTCTTTCCAGGGGGCCCAGTCCTTTTCTATATCAGACCATCAACCATCCAGGGACCCATGGGGCAGAGCCCTGGGTGTAGACAAGCCTGTCTCCTGGCTGCTACCTCCTGATTTTGCCGGGCACCGCAGCTACACCTTAACACATCGAGGGGCAGGATCGCAGGGTGTAATAAATAAAAGTAATGGGGTAGGGGTTGGAGTGATAGCACAGTGGGTAGGCGGTTTCCCTTGCATGTGGCCGACCTGGGTTGATCCCCAGCATCCCATATGGTCCCCCAACACTGCCAGGAGTAACTCCTGAGTAAGAACCAGGAGTAACCCCTGGGCATTACCGGTGTGACCCAAAAAAGCAAAACCAAACAAAAAAAAAAAAAAAACCCAAAAAAATCTACAATCTTTATGAAAATGGCACAGAAATTTGTTTAAGAAAAAAAAGGAAGAAGATGAAATAGGACCAGAGCAATACAGTACAGAGAGTAGAGTATGGTTTTCATTACTGGATCCATATATAGGCCCCAGAGTCTACCAGGAGTGATTCCTGATGCAGAGCCAGAAGTAATCCCTGAGTACCACTCACTGTGGCTCCAAAAGAAAAAATAAATAAAAAATGGAAAAAGAAAGATAGAAAGAAAACCCCACAGGGCCCAGAGAGTGCAGGGAGGACAGAGTGCTTGCCTTGCATGTGCTGACCCAGGTTCGAATCCCAGCACCCCCTATGCTCTGCCAAGTTTGTTAGTAATTCTTGAGGGCAAAGCCAGGAGTATCCCTGAGCACTGCATGTATTTACCCCTTCATCCACCCCACACTCTCCACAAAGGCAAGAAAATTAACTTTGGGGTCTGGAGCAAAAGTATGGCTGTTAGGGCATTTGCTTTGCATGCAGCTGACCCAGTTTCGATTCCCGGCATTCCATATGGTCACCCAAGCAATGTCAGGAGTAATTCCTGATTGCAGAGCCAGGAGTAACCCCTGAGCATTGCTGTGTGTGACACAAAAAAAAAAAAGGAAATCAATTTTGCTGCTAGTTCTATATCAGCCATCTTTGTCCCCACCTCCCAAAGTTTATTATTATTATTTTGCTTTTTTGGATCACACCTGGCTATGCTCAGGGGTAATTTCTGGCTCTGCACTCATGAATTACTCCTGCGTTGCTCAGGGGACCATATGGGATGCCGGGGATTGAACCCAAATTGGCCATATGCAAGGCAAACACCTTAACCCATATTATTGCCCCAGCCCCATTCCCAAATATTAAAAAAATACTAGTTGTGTGTATCAGCACAAAATGCACACCATTTGCTTTTAAGTAAAATACAATCTGTTGGATGACAGATTTAGCTAATCTGAGAGCTATGGTGTTTTGCCCACTCACAGCTTTATCTAGTTAAGCCAAGGTTCATTCTAAGAGACCTCTCTTCTATGTAAACACTGCTAGAGGGTGTGGCAGTTACAGAAGTCACCTTGATTGAATAACTTCTGACTTATACATCTACTAAGACTTCTATGTTTTCTAGATTGGGCACAGCTCCTCTTTATACCCACTGCACCCAGCGTGGGACAGTTAGAATTTACCAGAAGACTACCATTCTGGCTACGTTGAGACTATAGGAAGGATCATACTAGTTTGCTCTAAGCAGGCAAGTGTGACCCTTTCAGTACATGAGAATAAGATACTCAGAATCACCCTAGTGCAGATAATAATAAGAAGGACCTTGTGGGTATCATCTAGATTACATGAAACTCATGAAATTAAGATGTATTACTTTATATCAGCCTTCTCTCTCTCTCTCTCCAGTGTTTTACATGAGATAATCTTGGCATTAGTCCTTGGTGTAATCTTTGTTTATACCTACAATAGGGTGTGGCACTACACTCTGTTTAGAGTTCTTCATTGACACAACCCTCCCTGGATTACTTTGGTGTATATAAGGGGACTGACTTGAGGCCCCTTCGGCCTTTTCGCTTTCGGCTTTTGGCTCCTGCAACTTTTGGCTTTTGGCTCTTTGCTCTTTGGCCTTTTGCTCCTTCTTCTGAGTAGGACTCATCTCGGGTGAGATCCTCTCTCTTTTGGTGGGAGACTTAGGCTCTTTTGTATGGTCTAAGTTCGGACCAGAGCTAGAGTTTGTTCATTATATTAGTGCTGTGGAAGAGCTTCTTGTACTATTAAAGGCCTTTTTTGGAACTGCACCGGATGAGTTTTCATCTGTTTCCCCGGTGTCCTTGGAGGTAGAAGAGAACTTCTGTCCTGACACTGTCAGGGACCCCAGTGGCTTCCATGACAATAGTCTGCATGCCTAAATATAATGTGCATAAGATTTGATCAATTATATGACTAAACCACTAAGTCTTAGGAAGTACAGAAGAACTTCTAAAGGATGACATGTTTGTCTTAAAGTAAGCAAATTTAATTAGGGTGTGTATGTGTGAAAGTACACATGTAACACATGTACCAGTAAAACCTGATAGCAGAACACTCAGATAAAATAGTAAGAATGGATTTAAAGTGTTATTATTCAGGGGCCAGAAAGATAGCACAGCTGGGAGGGAGTTTGCCTTGCATGCGGCGGTGTCGGGTTCCATCCCTGGTATACCTTAGATTACCCAAGCACCGCCAGAAGTAATTCCTGAGTGCAGAGCCACGAGTAACCCCTGAGCATTGCCGGGTGTGACCTAAAAAAGCAAAAATGAATGAATGAATGAATGAATGAATGAATGAATAAATAAACAAACAAGTAAAATTTAATAATTCAGATAGGAAAAACTATTTAAAAAATACTGCAAGTGAAATTATAAGATAATTTGGTGCATTTTCTAATTATGTTATTAGAAAATGGAAGTCCATCTTGATTAAATATATTCCACAGCTTTATTTCTCAAAATCTCCTTGATTTCACAGATTCTAGAGGAAAATGTTGTAGTTATTTTGCTCCTGTTCTTGTAAACTATGTTAACCACATAACAGTGCATGTTTATACTAGTCTTTTCCTGCCAACAAGCCTGCTCTGTTCTCACTCTTCTACCCCCACCATTGATATATAGATTCACATGGGCACAAACATGCACAACACTAAAGAAAAATTTACGATTCTTCCTTGTGACTGGCTGTTAAAGGCAGCTTTCAGCTATGTGAAGATCACTAAAACATACACAGAATAAAATCCGTTTCTATAGAGAAGCAATATCAACTTCAGGAAGTTTAGCCAGAAGCTGGCCATCAAATAGGATTAGCTTAGCTTCACTTGTTTTTTTTTTACAGTGTTTAAAACATTTTTTTCCGCCTGTGCATATTATTATTTTGCACTCCAAACTTCCAAAACTAACTGAAGCAAACACCAACTTGTCTAGACATTTGCCTAATACACCACAGGGAAGGAGGAGGGAAGAAGGGAAGATTTGCAGCAGAAGAAATATATGGACAATCATTTAAATGACTGCTGATGACATTTCCTCAAGACAAAATATTGGTTGGTCTTCACAAGTATTTTGTGTTGCGAACAATTCAATTTTTAAGACTATATTCAAAATAGAGAGTAAAGAAGACTTTTACAATCTGTGAAAATTATATGCTGTTGATTTTAGAGAGACTTGATTCATTAAGGAATGGTTAAATAAGCACACAAAATGGCTTATTTAAAAAGAAGAAAGAAATGTCTATTTTATTCTGTTATTTTCATGCACCCCAACTATAATAAAATTTTTTAGATGGAACAAAAGTGTACCAAAACGAACTTCAATTTTTCTATCAATTAAAAAAATCCTATTATGATCAAAGAGACTTCAAAAATACAGGAGGATATTTGAGTTAGTTTTAAAAAATCATAAAAATGCCTTTGATATCTAATAAATTTTAAAATGTAAAATTACTTAAATTTCATTTTCTCATGTTCTCTTTTAATTCATGCTTATTATTCAAATATTTATTAAAACACAGTAAATACACAAACCTTTAATAGTTCAAATTTTAAGTTAATGTAATGCTTAAAAACTTAAATACTTTATCCTATGCTCCTAAGATAATCTGCATCGATAGCTGAAAGATTGTTTCATATTTTTTCTTGAAATGCTTACATTTAAAACAGATATTAAAGCCCTATAAGCATTATTACCTTTCTCAGGATGAGTGAACTGTGAATGTGTCTGTAGGTTATATGATACTTAGCATATAAAGAGAATAATTGTGCTGTTAAAACAAAATAGGCAGGGGGCCAAAGTGACAATCCAGTGGGTAGGGTGTTTGTCTTGCACACGGCAGACCCGGGTTTGATCCCTGACATCGCATATCATCCCCTGAGCACCACTAGGAGTAAGTCCTGAGTGCAGAGCAAGGAGTAACCCCTAAGCATTGCCAGGTGAGACCCAAAGAGCAAAAACAAACAAGCAAACAAAAAAAAATAGGCATACTGCTTGGTGCTTTTAAAAGGCTCAAACAACATATAAAATCATTAACTGTGACAAATCCTCCTGGGTTATATATGTTGTTGGTTTTAAGGAGAAAAATTAAGTAGTGTTAAGTTTACTTACTTGTCTGAATAAAAGCTAAACCAATTTTACTATAAAATGTAAAAAAAATTGGTATTATGTTTTTGATTAATAATTGACATAATAATGATGATATATTTTACTGCAGATAGGAATCACTCTAGCAAATAAAATCCCTAGGAGCCATAGAAACAGTGCAGCTGATCGCATGTTTGCCTTGTACTTGGCTGATCTGGGTTCTGCCACTAGCTTCCCATATGGTCTCCTGAGCACCACAGGTACTAATTCAGTGTAGCCCCAAAACAAAACAACAACAACAACAACAACAAAAAACTCTAAGGAACTTTCGTGAACAGTGTGATAGTAAAATTGGACCAAATAAATTTGTCTTCAGTTAATCTGAAAGATAAATGTAAATATTTTCTTAGTTCTTTCTAGCATTAGTTCTGAAGACGAGTTCCAAGATTCCTTTTATTTTCATGTAGAAAGTATAAACTTTGAGTCTACATACTTTTATATCATAGTATTATCAGCTTCATAAAATTTATAATTTCTTGTGGATAATTTCATTAGACTATGTGTTTGCATTTACATAAATTTATGCATGTATAAACACAATTTAGGAATATGTATATTTGAAATAGTTCCTGAGGCCCCATTCACTCTCAATGGAACAAACATCTCTGAATGCAGCAGTTATGTGTACCTAGGTCAAGAAGTCAACATGATGAACGACCTAAAACCTGAGCTGCGCAGGAGGAAGAGAGTGGCATGCAATGCCTTCAAAGGCATCGAAGAAATAGCTAAAAGGACAAAGAACCTCCAGCTCCCGGCACATCTCTTCGACTCCACCGTTCTCCCTGCATTAACATACGCCTCATAGATCTGGGCCCTAGGAAAGCAGGATGAGAATGCTATTCGGGTCTCCCAGAGAGGAATCGAAAGAGCTATGCTTGGAATATCAAGCCTCACTCCAAGTGAGAGAAGGAATCCGGAGTTCTGACCTCCTTCGCTATTCCAGAATCAGGGACGCTGTCTCGTTTGCCAAGGCATCGAAAATCAGATGGGCTGGACAGGTAATGCGATTTGGAGATGACCGCTGGACTAGAGCTGTTACCGAATGTATCCCACGGGATGTCAAAAGATCACCTGGCTGCCCACCTAAAAGATGGTCAGACTTCCTTGTCAAGATCCCGAAGGAACAGTTTGAGGCTCTTCATATTCCTGAATCAACCAGATGCCATTGGGCTACATTGGCATGTGATAGGGTCCAATGGAAATGTTACTTGCACCCTCTCAAGCAAATCGATGAATAACGGGATTCAAGTGATCAAGTGATCAAGTATATTTGAATGTTGTGTGTATGCATTTTATCCCCAACCCAACTCAGCTGCTCTCATTCTTATGATTCATAAATTAATGTTGGCTATCAATGTAACTTTCCAAGTTCACATTATTTTACCCTCCTTAGCAACCCTGACATTTACTTATCTTTAGACTGGCCACCCACTAACACAATTCACTCTGGACCTCATCAGCACATCACATCAGAAACTCAAACTTTGTACTTGGCACATATAATAAAAACTTCCTGTCTTATTTTCTTTCCCACAGACACACAATATTTATTCTCTAACTTTGTTGAATATGATAATTTCTTCTCTTTCCTAAGTTAATTAAATCCTTTCACTTAAATATATTTGTATTTTTCTTTGCATCCACAGTTTTTCTTTGTTTTTCTAAAATAATCACTTTCCTGAGCAGTTTTTCTAGTGTTTTGCTGGAATATGATACTAACTAATTATTTCTGCAGTGTGGATTTGTAGTAGCTTTGTAGGCAAGTGATCCAGAGTTTCTCATTTTCTGCTTGCATTATGAATAATGCCTCCTTCTACAGTGTTCTGTTATGTGATAAGCCAAGCATCTACTGGAAGATTCACATTTACTTAATCTAGTCCTATTTATTTATTTGGGGGTCTCCCAATCAATGCTAAAGAGGTTATATGTCACTGCCACAATACTCAGCCAACCAGATTTGACAGGTTTGAGCCAAAGATGCAATGCATTTGGGGTCTGCAATGACAGGAACCGTCATGGCTATGTCAGTTGTACTACAGGTGGGTTTGGTGCTGGGGACTGAAGTATGATTTGCCCTATATTATCTCCCTGTCCTTAGATTTCCTTCCTTCCTTCCTTCCTTCCTTCCTCCCTCCCTCCCTTCCTCCCTCCCTCCCTCCCTCCTCTCTTCCTTCGTTCCTTCCTTCCTTCTTTCCTTCCTTCCTTCCTCCCTCCTCCCTCCCTCCCTCCCCTCCCTCCCTCCCCTCCCTCCCCCTCTCCCTCCCTCCTTCCTTCCTTCCCTTCCTTCCTTCCTTCCTTCCTTCCTTCCTTCCTTCCTTCCTTCCTTCCTTCCTTCCTTCCTTCCTTCCTTCCTTCCTTCCTTCCTTCCTTCCTTCCTTCCTTCCTTCCTTCCTTCCTTCTTTCCTTCATGAATTCAGATAAATTTACAGATAACAACCCAAGGGCACAATAGGTAATGTAACTTGTTCAGAGTATATAATGTCTCCATACCAGTAGGTAACTAAGACTTGAAAAGAATGTTGCAACTATACTTAAACATTTTATCCATACTAGTGATTCTTAATCTGGAGTTCAGAGTTCCTCATTAATATGTATATAGAAACATGTTTTAATATAATTTATTTTGTTGGAAGACAACCAAACCAAACATTTAATTTAAGATATTAAAGATTTAATTTAAGACATTAAAGATTTAATTTAAGACATAAATTTAATTTAAGACATTAAATTAAACATTTAAAACAACCAAAGAAGAGCAATAATGTATCTGTGCAGTTCAAGTTTTAAAGTCACCAGCTGATAGAATGTGATTATTGCATTAGGACTATGTGTGGCTCTTTTTGATTTCAAGATATGAGAACTAAATGGACAGGTCATTCTTGCATTCATATCAAATATCTGGGATTATTTTTTTAAATAATTTTCATTCTCTGTAAATATTGGAAGCTAATGAATTGCACTGGTTCAATAATACAAAGGTTAAAAAGAAAGGATCTAGCAAATAGGACTAAGGTAGTAATAAGCACATTCACTCACACAAAAAATATTCTATCTATAAAAATTAGAAGCAGTAAATCAAATTAATTTAAAAGTAATAACAGAGAACCAGAATAAACTTTAAAGGTTTGTCTAGGATGGGATGGAGGATCCCGCTTTATTGAGATACACATACTGTACATGTATATACTTAAGCTTATGTATAGCTTCTTATTGATTTAGAGGTATCTTGAGCATAGACAAGGAAGTGTTGTTAATTAGGGATCATAAAAATGAAAGTACAGGAAAATTAAACAGACTCACAGACATGGGGCAGAGCTGCTACCAGCTCTCTCTGTGCCCAGCCGATCATGAGGCACTGGGAGGGATGGTGGGTTCTAGCCCTGGCCCACCATTCCAGCAGAGCTTCACAAGAAGTCAGACGACCCCCGCCATGAGGGCCGCCATTTTCCACATCCAGACTCTTCTTGTATAAAATGAAAATGAGTATACCTATTCTTAGTAGCTGTGGTCAAAGACAGTGCCGAAATATATAGGATGCTTGGCACATGCCATATGCTTAAGCATGACAATTTATATTAAATTAATCATATAACTATTAAAAACCTCAAATTAGCTATTTCATTGAGTTAATGTGACAAGCAAACAAATATACTATTATTGGTACATCTTCTCATATCTGCTCTGAGATCTGTCTTGTAAACTGTGAGCAAATGTCACACTTATGAATTCCTTGCTGGCATTTCAAGAAAGGCATACTGTCTATTTTCCAGTACATGATTTCCACATCAACTGAAGTTATTCATAATGTTATAGACCATGAGATATATAAACTAGCTGAAATATAGATGGACTCACCCCGTTTTTTCAGATGCTGTGATTGTCACTTGTCACTTGTCACCTGTCTTCCCATTGTTCATCGATTTGCTCGAGTGGGCACCAGTAACATCTCCATTTGTTGAAAATGAGGTCCACTACTGTTACTGTTTTTGGCATAATGAACACACAACAGGTAGCTTGCCAGGCTCTGCTGTGGCTCTGGATTCACCCCAGGGGACCTGGTCGTTTTCTATGTCAGACTATCAACCATCCAGGGCCAAAGGGGCAGAGCCCTGGGTGCAGACAAACCTGTCTCCTGTTTGCCACCTGCTGATTCAGCTGTGCACTGTAGCCACATCTGCAACACCTCAAGGGGCAGGTGGCAGGAATAGGAAATATTAGGATAATGATCCCCAAGATCCCCAAGAAGATGGATTGCTTGCAGCATGTGTTTTACCTTCCATCTTTGTGCATTTAGTATTTATGTATTAATTTCCCTTATGTGTTTGATTATATTATCTTAGAGGTGTTATTTCCATCTTCATGTAAGTTTTCTACATACTCTAATTTCTTGGAAACTAGAATTTAGATCTTATTTTAGTACCTTCCAAACACCTTTGTTTAAAACAGTAAATACTAGTTTATTTCAGTGAAGGAAATGTCATAAGTTTGACAGAAGAGTTAGAATTAGATGTCTTAATAAGTTCTGCCTGCCATAACAAAATGCCATAATTGGGCAGCTTAAATAACAGAAGTAAAAATTTTAGTGTGATTCGGTTCATTATGAACTCTCTTCTGGACTTGTATGTTTCCCCTTTCTGTGTTCTATGTGGTAGTGAATGCGTATGCCAGAAAATACCTTGTATCACTTTTCCAGAGCAACATACCCAACATGAGGGCCTTCTTTTGCACCTAATTGCCTTCCTGAAATTCCCTCACCTAATCCCACTAATTTAGGGGTTAGGTTTCCAATATGAATTGGGGGGGCAGGTTCATAGTTATTCAAAGTACAGGGTCAAAGTGTCTAATTTACATAAGCACTCCAATTCAGATCAAACTTTTGTTTAACCTGCCTGGAATTTTCACCTTTCAAGATAAAACAAAGAGCTAGATACTTGTACATGGAATTTAGAGCAAATTCCATCTTCTTTGTATCTATTCATGGAATGCTTTAGCTATCCTGCTTTGAATGTACGAACTTTTCAAACAGCAAGTATGTGCCTAAAATGTTGGTTCCTCTGGTGTTTCCTTGCCTCTAATTTTCCAAATACCACCTCTATGAATAAGTTGATATGTTAAAACACAATTACCACATGTTGATTTTTATTAAATATCAAAATATATGTATACTAAATGTGAAGTGAATAGCACAATGAAAGGGGAAAGTGGCCAGGCAATCAAGAACAGCCACTGTCAAACCCTGTGCTCAGTAGGGTTAGAAAATTGCTTCTGGTGCCAGGCCCAGTGGACATGACCTGCTGAGTTGTTGGAATTCAATGCAGCTGCTACTGTGGTCACTAGATTCTGGCTATTTTTACTGCCACCACAGTGTTCCAGAGGTCTTTGAAACTCTCAAGTTAGTACAGAACTGCTGTCTGAGGCAGACAAATATGACTGGAAAAGCAAAGGCCCTAAGCTGAGGCTGAGTCACATGCTTGTGACTGAGCTGCCAAGGGGCTTATGAGAACTGATTGGGTGCTTTCAGTTTCAGAAATTTGCTCCCAGGCCTCACAAAGTGCCTGACTGTCTGGCCAGAAGAATAACATTCACTGCTAATTAGACAAAAAGCTGGCAATATGTATGTCAATTTTCTTTTGGGATTTGATCCTGCCACTGTTGTGATTTTAGTATTTGATCATATGGAAGTCTCAACTAATTGTGATTTCCCCAAATTAAGTCACTAGCTTTTGCTGAATTGTTATATTGATATAGGCAGACAGGCAGCAAAGGGTCCCTATGGCAATGGAACTCCTAAGTAGTAAAACCACCTAGCCTAAGGCCATCAGGACTTGAAAACAGGAACTAAGGCCTGATAAGGCTTCACCTGGTTCCATGAGACCCTGAAAAGAATGGCCTCCCCCTTGAGAGAAGCTCCAACAAGAACAAAGGAATTTCAAAGACCATCCACCACTCCCACAGTACCCACATGACAACACTAGAGCAATAGTCTCTTGCTAGGTAGAAGCACCACATGGGACAGCTTGAGAAAACCCTGTAAAAGTCACCCTGAGCAAAAGGAAGGGCACACATATGTTGCTTTTGCCTACATGGCTGAAACATATAGTACCTGTGTCTCCCCTTTTGAGATGGAACTTTCTCTCCTCCTTCCACTTCCTAAAGGTTCCAAATAATATCTGTTTTCACCTCTCTGCTCATCTTCTCCTGAAACTAATTATCACCGAGGTAAAAGACAAGAACCTCCAAGGCCTGGGTGAGGCCTAGCGTCCCATTAGTTTCTAATGTAGGTGGACCCTGCAGGTGGCTTATGTGAGGCGGGAAGGGGAGAGAGATGGTCTCCCCAGCTGCCTCTGCTGCCCGGGACCCATTGGGCAGGCTAAGGACTGATAAAGTCTGCGCTGACCTGCACAGCGTGGGCCTGAGCCCCACAAGCCCCACAAAGTGGCCGTCAAGCCACACCTGATTTCCGCTTGATCTCTAGGCACAGGAGTTGATCCCCACCACCCAAGATTTCTCAGGAAGTCACTGATTCAGGCTGGAGTGAGGAATTGCTCTTTGCAGGAAAGCAAAGTCAGTCCTAGGCCTTACCCAGGGTTTTCCTTAGGGCTCTTAGCTTCCCACAGAAAAAGAATTTTCAAGAGTTGACAAGCAATGAAGTAAAAAGATTTTTATTATGGAGGTTTTTGGACAAGGAAGGAGAAGTTAAGTAACCGCTCCAGGGTGAACATGGGCTGCTCCAGAGGTGGAGAGAGCGAGCCCCTACTGATTTCCAAAGGGGACTTTTTATCTTCTTGGGCTGGAATACTTGGAATCTTCTCTTGGGCCGTTGATGGGGGGACTAAGGGCTGGGCCAAAGAAGGTGGACCCAGCTTCCTCAGGGTCTATTGTTGGTTACTGGGTCTTATCAGGTCTTCATTCCTGGTTCAAAAGGTGATAGACTAATGGCTACAATTCACTGCCATGAAGGGCTCCCTCCTGTCTGAGGCCTACTTCAGTTCCAGGATCGCAGAGGCAGATGGGGAGAAAGTGATCTGTCTCGCTCCTCCCGACTCACATAAGCCACTCTTGGGACCCTGGAACACATAAACATTACCTTTACTGACATTTTCTAAATATTTGTCACTTGATACTAAATGCATGTGTGAAGCTGTTAGTACATAGACCTCACACATGCATACACGCAAAGCTGCTATTTCTGTGACTTATCCGTTATTCACAAGTAGAAGTTTCTGTAAGGAAACTAGTGCACCAATAGACCTGACCGTAACATACAACACAGGCAAAATTATATATATGTTTAGAACTATGAATATTAATACTTAAAATATATTTTATGTGCAATATTTGTAGCATATATATCAATTTTATTACATTAACATACTTTATACTGAATTATTATCCAAAGTTCTAAAAAAGAACTGTATTGCTGGGAGAGAAACTACATAGAGAATATGAAGGGACATGCCTAGATGGTTGCGTTATCAAGAACACAAATATAGTCATAAATTAATAAATACAGTTATATTTTTCAACCACAGTGAGATAATTTATATGTATTAATCTTAATTGTGTTCATTTACTTTTATTATTGATAAAGGTATGCATTAAAAGAGCAGCATTTTTATTAATTAAATTACAGTAAGCTGGATTATAAACTAGCAATTGAAAATCAGGAGACTTAAAATCAGAGAAACATGCTACTAATAAAATTTTGAAAGAGAAAAGGGAGAGATGATAAATGTAATAAAACAAGCCTTAAAATACTTAAAGAATATGAGATATAATTAAAAAAATTACTATACTGAATCATACAGTTTATACCCAGAAAATATATAACTAAAATGATTAATTGTTGCTATACCTTAAGGTAAATTTTGATTAGTGGTTTGTGTATCTGTAGAAAGAGAAGGAAGAATAGGAAATGGTGGTGTTATTTTATTCACTTACCATTTTTTATGGTTTAATATGCAGTAATGATAATAGTAATATGTAGTGGTTTAATATGTAGTAATGTGTGTCTGTATAATGGATGTAGTAATATGTAGTAATGTGTGTGTCTGTATAATGTATAATGTCAAAACATATCAAAAGAGTATTAATCAATTTAGAAAAAAAGTATATGGTGACCAGAAATACATTTTATGAACATTATTGTATTTAGAAAAAGGAAAAAATAAAACCACGATAACAGGAACAAAACAAAGATATAAGGTATGTAAATGATAAAAGGTACATAAATGTGGAGAAGACGTTTACCAGCATGAAAAATATGTAAAATTTTAATTTGGTTTCAGGACTATATTTGGATCTGATCCAGATATAATTAAGAACCATGGTCTAGCTATCTCAATTTAATTTTCTATTCATTAAAAGAGAAAAAAAACAAGGGCTCAAAGGCCAGTACTAGTATGGAGTCAGTTTTTTCTTCCTTTTTTATTATTTTACAACATAACATTGTCCCTCTGCCCCATGTATGTGAGTCTCTGGACCAGACATACCTGGGTGGGCTTGAAAAAGACTGCTGTAGGATGGGACTCTGACTAGCAGGGCTTGTGATCAGCTCTTCTGCTGAATCCAGAAACTAACATATATGGGGCAGAGCTGCTACCTGCTCTCCCTGTGCATAGCTGATCATGAGGCGCCCGAGAGGGAAGGCGGGTTCTAGCCCTGGCCCGCCATCCCAGCACAGCCTCGAAAGAAGTCAGAGGAACCCCCATACCATGAGGGCCCCATTTTCCACATCTGGACTCTCCAGATCCTCAGTGCTCCATCCAGCAGAAGTGCTGATCACAAGCCCAACTTGCGCGGCCACATGTTTCATCAATAAATGCATGAGATAACAGGTGACTACAAGACTATCACCTACATGGCAGAGCCTGGCAAGCTACCTGTGTCGAATGTGATTGCCAGATACCAGTAACAATTATAGACCTCATTCCCATGACCTGAAGGAATGGTTTGAGGCTCTTTATGTTCCTGGAGCAAGCAGATGTCCTTGGGCTACACTATCATGTGACAGGACATATGGAGATGTTACTGGTGTCCGCTCAAGCAAATTGATGAACAACTGGAAGACAAGTGATGCAAGTGAACTTTGTCCCTATAACATGATTATTTTATTTTGAGTGATTTTGTAGTATGCCATTCTAAAAGGTGCAGAAGCAATCACCATCCTGAATAGGGAATACAGACTCACTATTATTAAAATTTCTGGCTGCATCAGTGTACATATTATATGACTCTATTATATAGCCCCATTGAAAAGGCTTGAAATAGAATCCTGAAGAAAATGCAATTATTCTGATCATTGCTACTGCTGTGAGAAAGTTATTCATCTTTGATCCATGAATTTGATATCTTACATGAATTTCTGGGAGTTGGCTAATTTGTTTGCTTGAAGGAAGTATGAAGTCTCAGAAGTTTTATACTTCTTGAGAGCTGACAGAATATTTCTGCTAATTTATGCCCTACTAAGCCTTAGTCTCCAGCCCCTGCCATTGGGGAATCTCCAGAGCAGACACAATGGGAGTTCGGGCAGAATTGTACTGATTGCTTAATTTTATACGGAATAAATATTTTTATCATGAATCTTGCTTGCCCCAGATCAATATTCTGTTCCCACGGGTCCCTGTGTGGGACATGCATGTAGATATCCCAAGAGGACTTGGCTAAGTTGGATCAACAATAATGTAATCGGTAATGCTAGTTCAGAGAAATGCCAGTATGCCTCTGGGCAAACTAGTGTGTCTCTGACTCTAAAGGTAATACTAAAGTGAATTTTTCTGATGGATTTTGGACCTTAGTGGGATTTAGAGTCTGGGATCTGCTAGCTATATATTCATGATAAAGGTATTAATGCCGTTCCCTACGAATTATATTTTCAACTGCTTTCTGGTTCAGAGATGCAGGCCCTCCTCACTCTGCTAAGGAGATTTTTTTTTTTTTTTTTTTTTTGCTTTTTGGGTTACACCCGGCAATGCTCAGGGGTTTCTCCTGGCTCTGCACTCAGGAATTACTCCTGGCGGTGCTCAGGGGACCGTATGGATACAGGGGGATCGAACCCGGGCCGGCATGGGCCGGCCGCTGCAAACAAACGCCCTACCCGCTGGGCTATCGCTCCAGCCCCTCTGCTAAGGAGATTTTGCCTCTGGAAATCAGCTCTGGCTTTGTGTGAAGCTTGAGCTAAATATCTACATTTATACATAAAGGCCCACCTAAAGACCTACATTTCAAAAGGGTCCTTTACCTAGCTTCCTCTCTAGATAGCCCAACCCAAGATGGGCTGGGCTTGAAGATTTTGGCAGGCTTCTGTTCTATAACAGAAGGTAGGAAAAGAAGAAGGGGCCTTTTTGCCATGTTGGCTTCCCTTGGTGTTTGCTTCTCTCTCTCTCCTTCTTTTTTGTTGGACTTCAACACGTGGTAGCAGCCATCTGGGCCTACATGTGGCCAGGGCCAGTCGGGAACCCAGAGTCTGGGGTTTTTCCTGTTTTTAGATTATATATCAAAACCTGTGATAGTAAAGTCTTTTTAAAACTGTGCTGGATACAGCTTCGGAGGTAGAAGGGAACTGGTTTTTTAAGTATTGTGGGGGTCCCCCAGCAGTCCCAGACAATACACCTTCACTCAGGCCTTGTAAAGTGACTATGCCTAGTCCCAGGTAAGTCTGAAAAACTCTTGCCTAGCACTAAAGTTAGTATATTTCCCTAAGAGAAAGGAAGTACAGATTTCAGGGCTGGATACAAAGACTTACTGGGTAATGGTTAAGAAATCTTTTGTTTAAATTAATTTTGTGTAAAATAAAAATTATAGGGACAGTGCAATAGCACAGCAGATAGGGCATTTTCCTTTACACAGCCAACCTGGGTTTGGTCCCCGACATTCTTTTTGGTCCCCTAAGCACCACCGGGGTAATTCCTGAGTGCAGAGCCAGGAGTAACCCCTGAGCATTGCCAGGTGTAACCCAAAAAGTAAAATAAATGAAGGAATGAATGAAGGAATGAATGATTGAATAAATAGTAAATAAATAATGAAAATTTTAAATGTCCATAAATTAGAGAAATTATTACAAATATATAGAGACCTGATCACTGAGTAATTAAAGTGTATTACTTTGAACCTCGCAAGAAATCATAGGAACCCCACACCATGAGGGCTGCCATTTTCAACATTCAGACTCCACAGCTTCTCAGAGCTTCACCCAGCAAATCTGATCTTTTCCTTTTCATCAATAAATGCACAAGAGAGGCTACTAAAAGACTATCCCACCCGACGGCAGAGCCTGGCAAGTTACCATGTGGTATTTGTTATGCCAAAAACCAGGAACAATTTTAGATCTCATTCCCATGACCTGTAGGAATGGTTTGAGGCTCTTCATGTTCCTGGAGTAAGCAGATGCCCTTTGGGCTACACTAGCATGTGACAGGGCGCATGGAGATGTTACTGGTGCCTGCTAGAGTAAATTGATGAACAATGGGAAGACAAGCGATAAGTGATACTTTGCAGGATGGCAAACTTGAAGTACTGCAACTAGCTGCAACCCATTATTTCCCAATTGAAGGAGACCTGTAGCCTTTGTGCGTCAGGAAATTCCAAGGGTACTGCATATAAAAAATGCATACATTGCAAGTACAGAATACTAGGAAGACTAAGGGGACTAACAGGCAAGACAGCAGAGCACTAGATGGGAAGGTTGGTAAGGGCTTAAACACTTACTATCTCACATAGTAATCTGGGGGATTCCTTTTCAGATATGTGAAGAAAATATCTGCTTTGACCATTTTTTCTTGCCTTATAACCATCATCTTTCTGTGCTGCTTCATATCTATTTACTCCATGTACCCCATATGAAAAGCTTCTGTTTCATGAATACAGCATTATAGTGGATTAACAGGCATTCTAATGCTTTATTGTTCCTAAATGATTACATATGCACCAAATTTGTTTCCAAATAAGGTCAGATTCTAAGTTAATGTCAGTGGGACCTCAACAAATAAATTTCTGGAAGTTAGATTGACT
The DNA here is from genome assembly GCA_021461705.1 of Cryptotis parvus. Classification (NCBI taxonomy): domain Eukaryota; kingdom Metazoa; phylum Chordata; class Mammalia; order Eulipotyphla; family Soricidae; genus Cryptotis; species Cryptotis parvus. The sequence goes on along the minus strand of JAJIBD010024297.1, from coordinate 47,885 downwards.
CAGGTATTTTGTCCCCAGGCAGTCAAGATTAAAAGTAGAGAACTGGAGACAAGATGGCTCAATTCAGTAGAAACAATTTAAGGAAAGAAAGGGGCCAGACAAGGAAATTGAGGCTCTGGGTATCCTTAAGTAATATGTCCAAGAAAGGTCAGTTTTCTTATTCATTAAATATAAGATGAGGGCACAAGACCAGTACTGGCTAGGGTTAGTTTTCTCTCTTCCCTTTTTTATCATTTTACAAACATGACTTTGTTCCTCTAATGTGATTATTTTATTTTGAGTGTTTTTATAGTAAACCACTCTAGAAGATGCAGGAGAAATTCCGCTCTTGAAAGGGGGTATGCAGGCTCAGTAAAATTTCTGGCTGTGTAAGTGCAGATGTTAC
>JAJIBD010024297.1:0-42500 GCA_021461705.1 Cryptotis parvus | reverse complement strand
CATTTTCAAACTTAATCATTTTTAAGTCTACAGTCCAGTGGTGTTAGCCACTTTCAGTGGTTCATTTTCAAAATTTGGAAGATTTGGAAAGCGGGAGCTAAGAGTGCCTGCACAAAATAGCCTGGTAAGCTACATGTGTCGTATTTGATATACCAAAAACCGTAACAATAATAGACCTCATTCCCATGACCCGAAGGAATGGTTTGAGGCTCTTTATGTTCCTATAGTGAGCAGAGGCCCTTGGGCTATCCGAACATGAACAGGGACAAATGGAGATGTTACTGGCATCCACTTGACCAAATTGATGAACAACAGGAAGACAAGTGATAAGTGACAAGTGAATATATATTTGGGCTTCTTATTCTTCTTCCTGTTGTAAGTCCTATTCAGTCTCCCTCCGTGAATAATGAATTACTCAGAAAATAACTTTAGTTAATAATAATTAAAAATAACTTTGGTTTATAACATGTTGTAGAGATTTCAGTTGACATTAACATTTGATATTTTCAATTATTTTCCTGTATTGTGCGTTGCCAGTGTGACTGATAAAATGTGTTTCTAGTTCCTTTTCTAAAATTTTATTTTGTTTATATTTTTTTAATTTAAAGTAATTTTTTATTGAATCACCATGAAATACATAGTTACAAAGATATTCATGTTTGGGTTTTAGTTATAAATGTTTCTGTACCCATTCCTTTAACAGTGTACATTTCCCACCCCCAATGCAATGTTAGGTACTTGCTGCCTCTCTCAATCTCTCTCTCTTTCTCCTCTCTCTCTCTCTCTCTCTCTCTCTCTCTCTCTGTCTCCCCCCCTTCTAAGCATTATGGTTTGCAATACAAGTGCTGACAGGTTGTCATGTATATCCCTTTTCCTACTTTTAGCAATTAGTTTTTGCTAAAAGTGATAATTTCCAACTATCCTTTTTTCTATCTTAAAGGTCCCCCCTGCGCTTCTACTTGTGATAAACTTCTGTTCATGGACCAGTCACATATGGCTTTGTTTCTATTGTTTATGGGTATTTGTCTCATATTTTGCTTTTTTTTTAAATATCACACAGATGAGTGCAACCATTCTATGTATGTCTCATTCCATTTGACTCTTTTCACTCATTATAAAAGCAAATCCAATGACTGTTTTTTCCTAGTGGCAGCTAGTATTCCATTGTGTAGCTATACATAATTTCTAATTTCTTTATCCAGTCATCTGTTCTCAAGCACTCAGGTTGTTTCAACTGACCTTTGTGAATAGTGGCGATTGTGAGCAGTCGTGCAATAAACAATTAACATAAAAGTACAGATGACATTTTCATTTCTGCTGTGTGTTTTTGGGCTCCCAGGGTATATTCTCAGAAGTGGTATTGCTGAGTCATATGGAAGCTTACTTCATATTTTTTGAGGAATGACCACAATGTTTTCGAAAAAGGCTGTAGCAATCACCATTCACACATTCAATAATGAATGATAATCCCTTTCTCCCTGCATCTATGTCAGCACTAGTTGTTCTTGTTATTTTTTGGGGGTCACACTCAACAATGATCAGGGTTTACACCCCAGCTCTAAACTCAGGAATTACTCCTGGCAGTGCTCAGGGGATCATATGGGATACTGAGGATTGAACCTGCAGTATGGAGGGCCAGGGCTAGAATCTGGCTGCCCTCCTGGGCTCTCCTCGTGCCCAGCTGATCATGAGGTGCCCAGGAGGAAGAGGTGGGTTTTAACCCTGGCCCGCCATTCAAGCAGGAGCCTCTCCAAGAAGCCAGAGGACCCCCCAAACCATGAGGGGCCACCATTTTTAGCATCCGATTCCACAGCTTGTCAGAGGTCCATGCAGCAGAAGAGCTGATCACAGCCTTGCTCATCAGAGTCCCACCATACAGCCTTCTATTTCTTGCCCAGGTATGCCTGATCCAGAGACTCAAAGACATGGGGTAGAGCTACTATCGGTTCTTCCTGTGGACAGCTGATCAAGAGGCTCCCAGGAGGAAAGGCAGACTCTAGCCCTGGTGTGCCATCCCAGCAGAACCTCGCAAGAAGCCAGAGGAACCCCACACCATGAAAGTTATCATTTTCAGCATTCAACTCCACAACTTTTCAGAGCTCTTTGTATCATTTGTCTTCCCATTTTTCATCGATTTTCTCGAGTGGGCACCAATAACATCTCCATACATCCTATCACATGCTAGTGTAGTCCAAGGGCATTTGCTCACTCCAGGAACCCAAAGAGCCTCAAACCATTCCTTTGGGTCATGGAAATGAGGTCAATAATTGTTACTGTTTTTTGGCATATCAAATCAAATATGACACAGTTGTCGTGCCAGGCTCTGCCACGTAGATGGTGGTATTCTCTCTCATCAGTAGTAGGCTCTCATCTTGTGCATTTACTGATGAACTGTAATGGAGAAAGATCAACTTTTCTCTTGTGTGGATCTCTGACGAGCCGTGGAGTCTGGATGTTGAAAATGACTGCCCTCATGGTGTGAGGGTTCCTCTGGCTTCTTGCAAGGCTCTATTGGGATGGTGGGCCAGGGCTAGAACCCACCTTCCCTCCCAGTTGCCTCATGATTAGCTGAGCTACAGGGAGAGCTGGTAGCAGCTCTGCCACATGTATCTGAGTCTTTCCTACCCCTTTTCTCCTTCTTTAGGGTAGGACTTCTCTCGGGTAAGATCCTCTCTCTTTGGTGGGAGACTTGGGCTCTCTTTATAATCTAAGTTCTTCCCAGAGCTAGCGTTCTTTCATTATATTGGATTGAACTGGTAGAGTTTTTGTCAGAACTCCACCCAGCAGAAAAGCTGATCTGTCCCCATCTTGTGGCCACAAAGCAGCCGTGTGGTTCATCAATACATGCACAGATGAGAAGCTACTACAAGAGTATCCCACCCACATGGCAGAGCCTGGCAAGCTACCTGTGTCATATTTGATGTGAAAAAACCAGTGACAATTATAGACCTCATTCCCATGACCTGGAAGGAATGATTTGAGGCTTTTCATGTTCCTGGAGTGAGCAGTTGCCCTTGGGATACACTAGCATGTGACAGGATATATGAAGATATTACTGGTGCCCGTTCGAGCAAATAAATAAACAACGGGAAGACAAGTGATACAAGTGATACAGGTAATTTATACTCTATCCATACATACATTTTTTCCCAAGGGTAAAAATATGTCAGAGGCAACCTAAAAACTCTGGGGTTAAATCTTAAAGTGACTTTTCCAAGAAATTTGTATGACTGTGTGATGTAGAAGTCCTCTTGATTTGCTAGGACTGTAAGAAAATTTATGGCCAATATTAAAGACATAGGCATATTTTTCTTATCAACCCCATAAAAGAATGATCAACTGAAGTTATAATAGGCTAGTCACAAAAATAGATCAGAGAATGCTAATCTATGATAACTGTCTATCCTCCTCTCATTTTCCCCTTCCTATAAAACTAAGATGTATAATTTAACCATGTGTTGTGGTTGAGTTCTTAACCAGCATGGGGTTGAAATGCATTGAGTCTGTTTCCTAAGGAAGTACAATATTTCACATTTTTAATGCTTCACTGAACAGAGCTCAACTAGAGTGTTTCTGATATAATGCAGGAGATGAAATTGCCTACACTAAAGTAACTCTATACACCTTGTTTATATTTCTCTCATATTAACTGTGGATCATCAGTTACTTAGCCAACTTGAGCCTAAATGCAACTCTGTTATTCTTCTCAGCATATTCCTACTCAGTTTTTGTGATTATCCTTAACATATATCGATTTAGCAAAATTTAAAAAAATATTAGCATATTTGGTTTTGATTACAAGATTTAACTAGCATGATTATTATTTCCTGTTGAAAATTTCTAGAGACTACCTAATCTGTCAGAAGTAAGAATTTATCCAATGGAAAAATTATAACTATTCATCTGGTTTCTTCTTAAATTTCTTTGCAATACGCAGTTGTGAATTTTTCCTTAGAGAAAGGAATTGAATGTCACTTAGTGATGTTGCATATTACTTACTGAAAACTTAAAATTTATACACAAATGAAGTAGAATTTAGAAATTATATAAGTGAGACAGGAATTTTACTTAATATGAGTGATGAGTAACCCTAATTCTGTCAAGTTAGTATACTTTTCTTGCTCTTTAGTACATGTTAGTAGAAGTGTGTGTGTTATACATATACACATATGTATATATTCATCTACTATATCTATTAGCATAGGGCAATAATATTCCCAACATTCATTCACAATAAGAAAAATCTTAGTTTGTGGCTAATTTGAAGTTATCCATTTTCAATAGCAAAGGGGAGTTTAAGGTTTAGAAGGGATAGATACCAACTTCCTTTAAGAAATCACAGCATCCCTTTATGAAATTGAATATAGAGGTATTTCCTGTGATTCAATGTCAAGGAAACAGAAGCAGAGATTAGAAGGACTACATCAATTTAAGATTAGTAAGTTTTAATACCACAAAAGAAATGACCAAATAAACAGTTTTGTCCATAGACTGGGAAACAATATTTGCTGCCACAACTGATAAAAGCTTAATATTCAAAATATATAAAGCCATTATAAAACTTTTCTTTTTTTTCGCTTTTTGGGTCACACCCGGCGACGCTCAGGGGTTACTCTTGGCTCTGCACTCAGGAATTACTCCTGGCGGTGCTCGGGGACCATATGGGATGCCGGGATCGAACCGGCGGCCGGCATGGGCCTTCCACGTAAGGCAAACGCCCCCTACCCGCTGGGCTATCGCTCCGCCCCGAGCCATTATAAAACTTAAAAGAGTCACTGTCACTCTCTTCACTGTCTTCCCGTTCATCCTTGATTTGCTCGAGTGGGCCCCAGTAACATCTCCATATGTCCTGTCTCATGCTAGTAGAGCCCAAGGGCTTCTGCTTGCTCCAGGAACATGAAGAGCCTCAATCCATTCCGGAATGAGGTCTATAATTGCTACTGGTATTTGGCATATCAAATACAACACGGGCAGCTTGCCAGGCTCTTCCGTGCAGGTAGCATACTCTTGTAGGCATCTCTAAGTCCAGCATTTATTGATGAACTGTGAGGCCGCTTGCAGCCGCGCTAGCCGGGCTGTGATAGGCTGGTCTGCTGGATGGAGTTCTGACGAGAGAAGTCCGGATGTGGAAAACGGAGGCCCTCTTGGAGTGGGGGGTCGTCTGGCTTGTTGCAAGGCTCTGCTGGGATGGTGGGCCAGGGCTAGAACCCACCATTCCCTCCCGGGGGCCTCGTGGAGCGACTGGTCACAGGGGAGAGCCAGTAGCAGCTCTGCCCCCATGTCTGCGGAGTCTCTGGACCGGCATACCTGAGCTGGATTTAAAAAAGACTGCTGCAGGGTGGAACTCGATGAGCCGGGCTGTGTTAGGCAGGTCTGCTGGGTGGAGTTCTGATGAGAGAGAAGTCCGGATGTGGAAAATAGAGGTCCTCATGGAGTGGGGGATCATCTGGCTTGTTGTGAGGCTCCGCTAGGGTGGTGGGCCAGGGCTAGAACCCACCATCTAGCCCTGGCCAACCCCGTAAAAAGAGTTAACCCCATAAAAAAATGGGAACAAGATGAATATAACTTCCCACAAAAGAGGCATAGATATAACTAATATTTTAAAAAATGCTCTGCATCATATCATCAGAAAAAATGCAAATTATAACAAGTGAGATGCATCATCTCACCCCACTGAGAATGGCATATATGATTAAGAACAAAACAACCAGTGTTGTTAGGAAAGTGGGGGGAAAAGGATCTGTACTATGTTGTAATCTGCTCCTGGTGTGCATATATTTTGGCTCAATCTTACTAGAAAAAAATATGTACACTGTTCAAAATCCTAAGAATTGTCTCAAAAAGTCTGTTTGTGGAAATCAACCACAAAGTCCTAAAAACTGTATTCAGAAAAGACATTTGTGTACCTTTGTTATTGCAGCACTGTTCAAAATACTAAAATCTGGAAGAAAACTAAGTATCTAATAACATATGACTGGATAAATACATTTATATATATATCTATATATTGATCCAGATCCATCTACTCCAGACCCACAGCTGCACTGCTCGGCCGGCCCACGTGGAAGCAACCCATAGAGCTGACTTCCCTGTAAGGGGCTTGGCCAGCCCCCTGGCAGAGTCCAACATTGCTCCAAGGGTTCGCTCACATGTGCTGGGGAAAGACCACGCTGATCGGACTCGGAGTGGAGACTTGGGCTCCGTCCTTTCCTCTGCATCCTTGCCAGCTGCCCCAGAAGAGAGACCTACACACGCCAGACCCATAGCTCCGATGGCAGGTGGCACAATATTCTTAGATAATACTGATTTTAGGATAAGGTCCTTCCCAGGATCTTTCACATTTGTACACTGTATACAGTTCTAGACAGGTTCTAACTGATACCCATCATCCCAGTAAGTCTAGCAAGGAGCCAGAGCAACCCACACATCATGCGGTCAGTCATTCTCAACATGCAGACTCCATAGTTCCTCAGAGCTCCATCCAAGAGAAAACCTGATCTTTCCCCTTTAAGTTTCATCAGTAAATGCTCAAGATGAGAGACTTCTACTGAGTGTATACCACCTACATGGCAGAGACTGGCAAGCTACCCATTTTATTTGTTATGCCAAAAACTAGTAGCAATCATGGACCTCAATTCCATGACCTGAAGAATGGTTTGAGGCTCTTCCTGTCCACAGAGCAAACAGATGCACTTGGGTTACACTTGCTTGTGACAGGACATATGGAGATGTTACTGGTGCCCGCTCGAGCAAATCGATGAACAACGGGAAGACAGTTTTGGTGACAATTTGCAGGGGGGGGAGAGTGCTCAAGCTTAACTCCTGGCTCTGTGCTCAGCTCCTGATCCATGTTTTGCCTGGGTTTGGATATTGGTATTATACTATATATATATATATATACACTATCTATATCTATATATATTATATATACTATGTATACTATATTACATATACTATATATACTATGTTATATATAGATATATATATAGTATCACTGTATCACTGTCTTCCCGTTCATCATCGATTTGCTCGAGCGGGCACCAGTAACATCTCCATATGATCTGTCTCATGCAAGTAAAGCCCCAAGGGGTACCTGCTTGCTCCAGGAACATAAAGAGCCTCAAACCATTCCATCATGTCATGGGAATGAGGGTCTGTAATTGTTACTGGTATCTGACATATCAAATACGACACGGGTAGCTTGCCAGGCTCTGCCGTGCAGGTAGCATAATCTTGTAGTCATCTCAAAACCCAGCATTTATTGAAGAACCACGCTGCCACTTGCAGCCGCACGAGCCGGGCTGTGATAGGCTGGTCTGCTGGGTGGAGTTCTGACGAGGGGGAAGTCTGGATGTGGAAAATGAGAGGTCCTCATGGAGTGGAGGGTCATCTGACTTGTTGTGAGGCTCTGCTGGGGTGGCGGGGCCAGGGCTAGAACCCGAACCCCTCCCGGGCACCTCATGAGAGGCTGGGCACAGTGAGAGCCAGTAGCAGCTCTGCCTCATGTCTGTATATATGTATTTAATAATACAAATAATCACATAGAATTGGTTTTTTTCTTAATTGATTTGTAAGAATGCTTTTTGATTTTGTGTTTTTTGTTTGGGGGTCATATCCCAGTGCTCACGACTCCTCTTCTATCTCTCCAGCCCTGAGTTGTAAGAATTTTTTACTTATTTTGAATACAAGAACTTTGTTATATAGATGTGGTCGACCTCCCTTGCCCCTATAATAAAGGGAACTTTTATGTTTTGTTGACCTAAATGGTTTTTTGGACATGTTGTGAGAATTGTTCTAAGGGTCCCCTGGGAAAAACCAACTTAGGCTACAGATTCCCTTTGCCCAGGTGGAAGCATGTACTGGCTCCTATATTTATGACAGATCTCAGAGGGAGTTTAATGATACTGTTGAAATGTCTTCAAGCCTTTGTTCCCACCAATAGGTGCTTTTCACATATGTGATTTGACATATGTGAAAGTCCCATATGTGATTTCACAGGCTAGAATGTGTGTGGAGAAAGAGTCTTTCTTGTAGTGGTATTTCCTCATGAGTACCCTTATATATAGTCTCCAGCCTGGCTTGTCAGAAACCCAGCCTACAAGGACCCATGGCGGGAGACCCGCCCTTCAGAGGAGAGTATTTCAAGCGCAGGAATGCTTGAGCCTAAGACACAGGTACACCCGGCAGAGCAGAAACCAGCTTTCCCGTTCAACCCCCTGCATTCCATGGACCACGAGAGCAACTTCCGACCGAGTCCACCATCCCAATGGAGCCTCGGAGGAGCCCAGAGGAACCCCCCCACCTTGCTGGCAGCCATCTTCACAATCCACACTCTGCAGCAGGTAAGATCTCCACCCAGCAGACTAATCCAGTCTCCAGCCCCCGGATTAATCCAGTCCCAGCCTGGCTTGTCAGAAACCCAGTCTACAAGGACCCATGACGCAGAGACCCGCCCTTCAGAGGAGAGTATTTCAAGTGCAGGGAATGCTTGAGCCTAAGACACGGGTACACCCGGCAGAGCAGAAACCAGCTTTCCCTGTTGCACAGCTGCCGCTACAAAACAGGGAATAATATAGTATATATATCTATATATACATATATATGGATATAGATATAGATATAGATATAGATATAGATATAGTCACCTGTGAGGGATGGCAGGTTCTAGCACTGGCCCGCCACCCCAGCAGAGCTTCTCAATAAGCCAGACGACCCTCCCCCACTCCATGAGAGCCTCCATTTTCCACATCCGGACCTCCCTCTCATCAGAACTTCATCCAGCATATGAGCCTATCACAGCCCGGATCATGGACACCCACCCTGCTGCAATTTTTTTTTCAATCCGAATGGTATGCTGATCCAGAGACTCAAAGACATGGGGCAGAGCTGCTGCCAGCTCTCCTTGTACCCAGGCACTCACGAGGCACCTGGGAGGGATGGCGGGTTCTATCCTCGACCCGCCACCCCAGCATAGCCTCGCAACAAGCCAGACGACCCTCCACTCCATGAGGGGCCGCCATTTTCCAACATCGAAACCTCCCTCTCATCAGAACTTCATCCAGGAATATATATATATATATATATATATATATATATATATATATATATATATATATTCCTCTAATCCTCAGAGTGTTGCAGGTGTGACTGCAGTGCCCAGCTGTGTCAGGAGATGGCAGACAGGAGACAGGCTTGTCTACACCCAGGGCTCCGCCCCATGGATCCTGGATGGTGGATGGTTGATGGTTTGACATAGAAAAAGACTGGGTTCTCTGGGATGAACTCAGAGCCACGGCAGAGTCTGAAAAGTTACCTGTGGTATATTAGATATGCCAAAAACAGTAACAGTAATGGACCTCTTCCCAATGAATGGAGAAGTTACTGGTGCCTGCTCAAGCAAATCGATGAACTGGAAGACAAGTGACAAGAAAAGTGACAAGTTAATATCTTTGTGTCAGTAAAGACTTACGAACATATTTTACATATTACTAGAGTACCATGCTTCAAATTAGTATTGTATGTAGTAAACTTCCTGTTATACAACTTCACAAATCATATGTTATATTATAATGTATTGTTCTCCCAGAGACAAAAGTGGGGAAAGGCAACAGTGCTTGCTTTTCCATTTTTAGTAAGAACTCCATTTTTTCTTAAGCAACAGCAAGAAGGTTGTTTGGTTTCTCAACTCCTCTTTAAATTTTCCATTTGATCATCTCACATACTTTACCCCTTAGCAGCAAACTCCTATGTGAAAACTGCACTGCAGTTTTATTCTATCTTTAGCTCATGTCCAGAAATGCTGTCCTTAACATTTCTCATTTCCACTACTTAGAATTCTTATTTTGTATTTATTGAAAGACCCACTTCTGCTTATTTAGATTTTTACCATTCCCTTGTGTTTAGATGAAGTAGATTAAGAGTGAATAAATTTAGGAACTCTGTGTTCCTAAAACATCTTTGTTTGTAGCATAAATATTTTAAATCACTTTTTATACACTGAGTTGTTCACATTTCTGTTTTACTGCAGTTTTCCCTCTGTGCTATAAGAATTCTTTATAATTACGTGATACATTATAATGATATACTTGTTAAGAGGCATTTCTATTATTATTGTTATTGTTATTACTATATAAACTCATTTAAATTTTTGTTTTGTTTTGTCTTATTTTGTTTTATTTTGTTTTGGGGCCACGTCTGGCTATACTCATGAATTATTTCTGGCTCTGCACTCATGTATCACTCTTTGCAAGATTCAGAAACCATATGTATTGCCGAGGATTTAACCTTGATTGGCTGCATCCAAGGCAAGAACCCGACCTGCTGTACTATCTCTCCAGCTACAATTTCTATACTTTAAATATTTCGTATATCATAGTTACTGATCAGAGTATAATGCTAAAGTAAAAGCACGCAACTGACTGAAACTCCCAAAAAAGAAATTGTAAAATTTTCATGCAATACGTTGAATGCATGGCTGAGCTGTAACTGCTTGAAATACTTTTAGTAACAACATTAATAAACAGCATTAATATTAATTATTATGTAATCATTAAACTACCAGATACTTTTAATAGCATTTAAACTAAAAATATGAAATTATTTTTATGAAAGTATTTTTAATATTAAAAGATACTTGGCATTAATAGAAGTATATTTAGAATATCGACTCAAATCCAACATGTATGCTGCTTTATTGTTATTTTATCATAATCTGACAATATTTGTTCTTGCTTATTTTTAGGTCATTAATATCAACTATAATTTTATGCTAATACCTTTGTAGTTTATTATATTGCTTTTAAGTTATGCTATAATACAAAAACTCTGAAAACTGTATCAAAACATTAAACCCCAAATTTTAAGTCCAAATCATATTCTTATAATCTAAATTCACTTTACAGAGACTATGCAACTATATATATCTATATATAGATATACAGTTTTATATATATAACTAGTGAATCCAGCTAGAAATACTAACTCATATCTTTAATAAACAATGAACATTCAAGATAATATAATATATGGCTGATAGCTATACTTTTTAATCTGCTTCAGTCACTCAAAATGTTACTGAGTATTCTCTAACAGTGATAATGGCAGCAGCAACAACAAAGACAAAATATTACATTATCTATAGTATGAGTATAATAATATAGATTTGAATTATAGACTTGATTTTAGATATATATCCTAGGAGAAAATAATATCAGTTTTTACAATTGTCCACTGGTTAACAGTATAGATTTGTTGCTATGCTAGAGGGAGATCCTTTATAATACTTGACTTGTGTTTGTTTCCTCCAATAACTAATTGGTTTATAAATTTTATACTCATTTCAATAGTTCACCTGGAACTCATTTTTCTAGAGGTCCTTGTTTTAAAGCATGACTTGCAACAATTAATAAGTATACTAACATGATTTTGCAGTTTCATTTATTAGCAATATTAAAATGGATTAATATTCTGACCTTATAGATTCTACTTAGTATTACCAAAAATGTCTCAAGGGAATTTGATTCTCTACTATCATAGAATTTTTATTTTTTCTAGGAAATAGCAGAATATTGAGATTTAACAATTACAAATGGCATTAATAAAAGAACACAACGGAAAAGTGATCCATTAGTCATGTATAATTTGATAGTATTTAAGATGAGAATGAGGATTAGAGAGATAGTTTAAGAGCTAGGCTTGTGGTTTGCATGTAGGGTGCCTAGATTTGATTTCCCAGTACCAAATTAACCTCTGAACACTGAATAGAGGTATCCCTGAGCACAGAGCCAAGAGTATCCCCTAAGCAACACCAAATATGCCCTGCCCTCAAAAACATCCTGTTCCCCCTTTAAAAGATGATAATAAGTATGATTTTTTATAAGATCTAAGAAAAACTTACAAACATCTTGGGAAGACATCAGTGAGAGTAGAGTGTACTGAACAAGAACTGAGAAACATAGTAAAGTTAGACAGACTTATGTTGATGGAGGGTCAATAGCCATGAGAACCAATTTACATTTTATTTAAGATAAAATATTTTTAAGAAACCTCCTTACCATATCAATGACTTGATTTATTATCGAATGAGTGAAAGATTAGGAGTGGAAAGCTAGTCAGAGAATTTGATCTCATCAGAGATAGTAGAAGAAATACCTCTGGCTAACACCATACACAAAAGTAAGATCAAAATGGATTAAAGATCTCAATATCAGACCGAATCCATAATCTACATTGAAGAAAATATAGGAAAAATCAACCACGACATTGAAGCTAAAGCATCATCGAAGATGAAGCATCATTAACAAAGCTTTTGAAAGCAATGATAAACATATGGGACTATATGGAACTAAAAGCTTCTGCACCTCAAAAGAAAAAGTGATCAAAATACAAAGACAGTCTACAGAGTGGGAAAGAATATTCACCCAATATTCATCTGATAAGGGGTTAATATCCAGGATATATCAGGCACTGGTAGAACTTTACAAAGAAAGCAGCCAACACCATCAAAAATGGGGAGAAGAAATGAACAGAAACTTCGACAAAGAAGGAATTCGACTGTCCAAAAGGCATATGAAAAATGCCTAATTGCTAATCACTAATTATCAGAGAGATGTAAAAGAAAACTGTTGTTTTGATATCATTTCACACCACAGAGACTGGCACATAACCAAAAGAGCAAGAGCAAGTGCTGGTGTGGATATGGGGATAAGGGGACTCTAATCCATTGTTGGTGGGAATGTCAACTGGTACAGCTGTTTTGGAAAACAATATGGACATTCCTCCAAAGACTAGAAATCAAGATCCCATTTGACCCAGCAGTAATACTCCTGATAATATACCTGGGAAGTCAAAAACGAGAAACACTTTCTGCACTCTTATGTTCATAGCAGCACTATTCACATTTGCTTTGGAAACAACCAGAGTGCCCAAGAACAGATGACTGGACAAAGAAACCGTACATCTACACAATGGAATATTATGCAGCTGTTAGGAAAAATGAAGTTATGGATATGCCTATAAATGGATGGACATGGAGAGGATCATGCTGAGTGAAATTAGCCAGAGGGGGAAAGGACAGATACAGAATGACTGCATTTTTTGTGGGATAAAAAATATAGTATGATACCAATATCCATGGTAAGGCAAAACATGGATCAGGGAGATCTTGTCAGTGAATGGAAACTACTACAAGTGTGTGGAAGTCAGAGGTTAGGTAACACATAGAAGGGAACAATGTTCTAACAATAATTGGAAATAAAAATACCAATCTAGAACTGAGCATTTACTGTAGGCAAAGGAATATACACGATAACCTCTAAATGTATGTATTGCAAGCAACAATCTGTAAGAGAAGGAAGAGAGAGAGAGAGAGAGAGAGGAGAAAGAGAAAGAGACAGTGAGAGAGAAAAGAGATGAAAAGTGCCTGCCATAGAGGCAGGCCAGGGAATGAGTAGGGAATCAGGGGACATTGGTGGTGGGAAAAGGGCACTGGTGGAGAGATAGGTGCTGGAACACTGCATGACTGAAACCCAAACATGAACATCTTTGTAATTGTATATCTCTCGGTGGCATAATTAAAGACTTGAAATAAATAAAATACATTCTGGAGCTGGATATAGTACAGTGGGCAACACAGTACAACCTAGCATTCAGCAGATCCAAGTTTGATCCCTGGTATCTAATATTGTCCCATTTTCCTACCAGGAGAGATCTCTGAATGCAGAGTAAGGTAATACCTGAGGACTTCTAGTATGATTCAAAAAACAAACGAAAATATGTTTAAATATATATTCAAGAAACTGGAATTACAACCCAGAATCATAAAGCACAGTTAGGTGAAATGACCTCAGCATTAAAGACATATTTGAATGACAGCAGCAGGGGAGGAATGAGGGTGATGATGAGCAGTAGAGTCATAGAGATAGTGCAGTGGGGAAGATGCTTGCCTTGCATGCAGCAATGCAGTATCCATTCCGCATCACATGTGATCTCCTGGACACACCAGGAGTGATTCCTGAGTGCAGAGCCAGGAGTCAGCCCTGAGCATTGCTGGATGTGGCTCAAAAACAAACAAAATATTTATAAAAGTAAAGCAGTAGGGGCCAGAGTGATAGCACAGTGGGTAGGGCATTTGCCTTGCACGCGCCCCACCTGGGTTCAATCCCTGGCATCCCATATGGTCCCCCGAGCACCTCCAGGAGTAATTCCTGAGCGATGAGTCAGGAGTAACCCCTGAGCAATGCCAGGTGTAACCCAAAAAAGCTAAAAAAAAGTAAAATAAAAGGTAAAGCAGTAAAACAGAACTAAGGTTACTTGAAGGTGGGATATGAGGGAATGGCAGGAGGCATATAAGAAAAGATAGTGAGTTTTATTTGCCACTAAAAAGTAATTAACAAAAAGAAAAGAAATGAAGAAACTCTGTCACCCATTGGAGAAAGAAACAGGATTCCCACTCTGCCAGAAAGAATAGGGGATAGGCAGCCACTGCAGGGGCCTGAAAATATCCACACCCGACCTCATATTGGGGTACATCATTTCTCTTTGCCTTTTTTGTTTTCTCTCTCTCTCCCCCCCTCCTCTCTCCACACACTTATATATTGCAGGACACCTAAAAGCCTAAAAGCCTCTGCATCTGCCCTGGATTGCCTCCTGCAGATCACTTTGTAGATGGGGTGTAGTTTAAATGTGGCAGTTTATCTGACCATGTATTCTGTACTGGCTGGTATAAATATTCTCTCATGCTACCACAATCATCGTGGGGACTAGCTAGATCTTACTAGCATATTTGCCTGGCCACGGTGGATCTCTAAGTAATTAAACCAGAGAGAAATGCTGTTTGCCTCCAAGCAAGCAAGCATGGCTCCCTGGTAACTCAAAGGCAACTAAAATACAAAACTACCGTGAAGTAGACGAGACTCTTGTAAAGGCTTGGAGAAATATTTCACTGGCATTAGTACAGTCTTTGGTACAGAGACATGCCATCTCAGAAACCCCCTTCTCTACCCTATAAAGGCATTTCCAGGCAGATCTTGGCTCAAGACATTAGCATATAAAAAGACATTAGGTGAGGTGCTGGGAGAAATTATCTGAGGGCATTTGACCCTCCCTGCTTCCCATAATAGTGGGAGGTCTGAGTTGCAGAGGTATAAAAACTAGGCTGCTTTCTCTCTAGATCTCTCTTTTTGGGCTCTCTTTTCAGCTTGCACTCTACTTGGGAGTCTTGTCTTTGTCTCCTCTTATAGGGCCTTTACACGTGGTGGCCACCATCTTGGCCTACAAGTGGCTGGGGTTCTAGCTGGGAATCTTAAGCACAGGGTTTTTCCTATTGCTGATTTGTATGCCTGAATCTATGATAAGTAAAGCATTTTAAAACTGCATCGGATTCCTGAGTCTTCATCCATTCCCACCAGCTTCAGAGGTAGAAGGGAACTCGCTTCCCGGCACTGTCGGGGGACCCTGGACGCATCCCGACACATATTTTCTACAAAAAGTACAACCTGGAATTTTGAACTCATAGGATCAATGTGGAATCCTGATACCCTTTGTTCATAACAAAAAGTGGTAGGAAAATGCACCGAAATATCAGAGAAAAAAAGGAATGCAGTGGATAAGCCCCTCCATTGGGGATCAGAGAAAATAGTGTAAACCAAGCCAAATCTTGCCACACCTGAATAGCTGCTTTAAGAGAGTGAGACAGACAAGAGTGACACTTGATCCCAAGCCCTCATCCTCACTCTGCTTGAAGGGATGGAGCCTTCTTTCTGAGACAATTTGGCTCATCTTATGCCTGTCCTCAAGGCGTAAGATGAGCCAAACACACACATATACACTGTTTTTATTCAGCACCTGAACTGTGAACCCAACAGTTAGCTGACTTGAATTTGTCTGGTAGAATTTATGCATAAGAATGCAGAACAAAGGGATGTACCTGATAACTCTCAAAACATATTGCAAGGGGGGGGGAGGAGGAGGAGAAGAAGAAGAAAGAGGTAGAGGAGGAAGAGGAGGAGGAGGAGGAGGAGGAGGAGGAGGAGGAGGAGGAGGGGTGCCTGTCATAGAGGCAGGTTGGGGAGGGAATCTGGGGATATTGGTGCTGCAAAAGTTGCACTGGTGTAGGGATGGGTGATAGAACGGTGTATGACTGAAACCCAATCATGAACAGCTTTATAATTGTATATCTCACCATGGTATAATAAAACAAGTTTAAATAAGAAAAAAAAGGAAATAAAAGAGACCTGGTTTAAAAAATGACAAAACAATGTGTGCAAGTTGTCACATAGAAGTTGGAGAATGGAAGTTATATTTTCTTCTAGCTGTTTAGTTTAAATAGGTAGATGGGTAGTGAAGTTATTTATTGAATTGTGAACTACTAGAAGTGGGTGAGTGTTTCGTCAGGGGAAAGTCTATGAGATTTCTAAGTAATAATGTTTAGCTCTGTGACAGTAATAGTTGGAAATAATCTGGGTAAGTGCTGAAAGTAGGTAATGAACAAAAATAATAACCTCTCATTACCTGCATTGCAAATTATAATGCTCAAAAGGAGAGAGAAGGAGAGGGAAAGAACAAAAAAGTGCCTGCCATAGAGGCAGTTTGGCAGGCGGTGGCAGTGGTATTAGGGAAACTGTAGAAAGTAGTGGTGGGAAATATATACTGGTGAAGGGATGGATGTCAAATATTGTATGACTGAGACCAATTGTGAACAGCTTTGAAACTGCCTTATATTGATTCAATAAAAAATAATAAAACAGTTTCTAGCAGATAGGTGTTTAGATAGAATATACCTCTGACAGGAGTGCTGACCTTGACATAATATTTTTCATGAGTTAGCTATTCAGTTATTCAATGGCATTATCATGGATATGTTGCCTGTAAAGAAGAGTTTTTATTTATTTGTTGATTTTTTCTTTTATATGTGTGTATGAGAGAGAGAGAGAGCAAAAAAAGAGAAAGACTCAGAATAAAATTTTAAGAGTTCCCAGTTCTCAGTATTAAATGTAGGCAAAGGGATTTACATGATAACCCCTAAATGTATGTATGGTAAGCCGCAATGTAAAAGAGAAGGGGAGGAGAGAGAGAAAGAGGCAAAGCATATGCTATAGAAGCAGGCTTGGGAGGGGGAGGGAATCAGGGGACATTGATTGTGGGAAATGTACACTGGTTAAGGGATGGGTGCTACAACATTCATTACTGAAACCCAGTCATGAACAGCTTTGTAAATTTGTCTCACTGTGCTATAATAAAAATAAAAATAGCTCCTAGTTCTTCAGTAGAAGTGAAACATAATAATGAGTAATATCAAAAGAGTATAGATTTTAGAAAATAAAAGTTAAAATTGAGTTTAAGATAACTCCACTAATAGTAAAGGTTTAATACACGAAGATAGGACCAGAGTTATATTACAGCATGTGGGACACTTGTCTTGCATGCAGCTTACCTAAGTTTGATCTCCAGCATTCCATATGGCCCCCTGAGCAGTAATAGGAGTAATTCCTGAGTGCAGACCCAGGAATATCCCCTGATCCTCACCATGTTTAGCCAAAATTATGTTTTAAAAATAGAGATAGAGATAGAATTATTTTGTGACTTTGGAAAGATGGAGTTGATGATGAGTTAATAGATAACTTTCGTGATCTGCCTATGAGAAAGGTTGGAGAGAGAAGCCAGATTGTAGTTCATTAAAGGTTATTGGAAAGAAAAAAATCATATAATTTAATAATAATAATAAGAGTATTGAATTTGAAAGCAAATATGATGTAGGAGTTTGATGAGATAGTTGATATTAGAACTTGTTTGTGTGCTTATTTGAATGCTTCAGGTGAATTTGAAAGTTTAGTGGTATAAGAGAGGAGCCTAATTAAGATTCATATTTTAGAGGAGCAAGAATAGAGTGGATCCTGAGTACCAATGGACTGATTTTTCTTTGACAGGTGGTGGTGGTGGTGGTGGTGGTGCTGCCTGCTGCTGCTGTGTGTGTGTGTGTGTGGGTGTGTGTGTGTTCGTTTGTTTCGATGGGTGATGAATGCAGAAGGGGGCCTTTATGTTGTTAAAATTGTGAAGAAAAATAAAGGTTGAGGCAGATACTACTTATTTTTTGACAGTATGAAGAAATACAAGCTTCCTGTCTACCATTTTTCAAAAAAGGATGAGATCATAAAACTGGAGGAAAGGGGCTCAAATATTATGGCCATATGAACTATTTTCTTAAGTTATAGAAATGTTAGAAACAAAGTTTTCTGGTGAAGTTTAATATTTCAATATTAGTTCTTATGAAATTAAATTGTAGTTATTTTTAATTATTGTATGATTTTCTCTCACAGTGTCTAGATATTTAGGCATAGGCCAATAATATTTTATATCTAGAGCTGCTATAATAAGTTAATAGGAAGCTGGGTGTTTTAACCAACAGAAATTAATGACTGTACATTTGGAAGTCAGAAGTAGTTAAGATGTTATAAATGTCAGACTAGAACTAAAAGTTCTAGGAGAGGAACCATTTTTGTATTTTTCACTTTCTGCTAGCTCCATGTAGTCTCTTTTATGAATACAGAAGGTCAAAATTTGCCTCTGTCTTCATGTGACTTCTCTTCACATAACTTTCTATTCTATGTCTCCAAGTTAAACTTCTCTTCTGTTATCTATCTTTCCCTCTTATATTATACTTTCCGCTGGATGTTGGATTCACCTATATAAACTTGGGTAATATTTTAAAATGAATAAATATGTGAATAATATATTTAAATGAATAATATATGTGAATATGGTTTTGGTATATTGAATACGCATAGGACAGCTTGCCAGGCTCTGCCGTGTGGGCAGTACTCTCAGTAGCTTGCTGGGCTCTCTGAGAGGGGTTGGTAGAATATTCTTGGTAATTTGGAGACAAATCTAAGGGGGAGAGCTAGTAGCTGCTCTGCCTGAATCTGTGGTTCAAGTGTTCCTGGGCTTGAAATACCTTCCTCTGAAGGGTGGGTTTCTGAATGGTGGGTCTCTGTAGGCTGGGGCTCTCACAAGCCCGGCTAGAGATTGGCTTAGTTTCTTGGATAGAGTTCTCACCGAGCTGTGGAGTGTGGATGATGAAAATAGCTGCCAGCATGGTGTGGGGGTTCCTCGGGGTTCTTCTGATGCTCTCTTGGGATGGTGGACTCAGGCTGGAAATCCCTCTCTGTCTCTGACCCCTCATGGTCAGTGGAGTGCAGGGAGTGCATCGGGAAAGCTGGTAGCTGCTCTGCCTGGTGTATGTATCTGTGTCTGTTTTTAAACCATGGCTCTTGTTCTAATAGGAAGTTATCAGAGGAAAAAAAAACTGCTCTATTTTCATATTAGTCTTCTTGTTGAATGGGATCCTCTCAGATATGCGGCTCTTAGAACCCATGATGGCTTGAAGAAACAGTTCAGTTGAAACACTCCATCAACAATCCAGAGTAAGGGATGCTGTCTCGTTTGCCAAGGAGTCATAAGATGGGCTGGACATGTACTGTGATTTGGAGATGACCGCTGGACTAGAGCCATTACCGACTGGATCCCACAAGATGTCAAAAGGTCACATGGTCGCCCACCTACAAGATGGTCAGACTTCTTCATAAGAACACTGAATGAACGTTTGAGGTTTTTCGTATTTCTGAAGCAACCAGATGCCATTAGGCTACACTGGCACATGATAGGGTCAAATGGAAATGTTACTGCGCCTGCTCAAGCTAATCTATGAATAACGGGATGTCTACATGTTGTTTATTGATTTGCTTGAGCGGGCACCAGTAACATCTCCATATGTCCTGTCAAATGCTAGTGTAGCCCAAGGGCATCTGCTCGCTCCAGGAACATAAAGAGCCTAAAACCATCCTTCAGGTCATGGGAATGAGTTCTATAATTCTTACTGGTTTTGACATATCAAATACAACACTGTTATCTTGCCAGTCTCTGCAGTGCGGGTGGGATACTCTTGTAATAGTATCTCGTGGCATTTATTGATGAACCACAATGGGAAAAGATCAGCTTTTCTGCTATTTGGCTCTGATGAGCTGTGGAGTCCGGATGTTGAAAATGGTGGCACTCATTGTGTGAAGGTTTCCTCTGGCTTCTTGAGAGGCTCTGTTGGGATTGCGGGCCAGGACCAGACCCACCTTCCCTCCTGGGTGCCTCATGATCAGCTGGGCACAGGGTGAGCTGGTGGCAGCTCTGCCCTGTGTCTCTGAGTCTCTGGATTAGGCATACCTGGGCTTTATATAGACTGCTCTAGGGTGGGACTCTGATGATAACATTCTCTATTCTACTATACATACTAGAATAAGTTGGACACTTGCCTTGTTGTGGCCAATCTGGGTTCAATCCCTAATAACTCACTTGGAACTAGAACCCTACCAGGAGTGATACCTGTGCACAAAGTCTGAACACTGCTGGTGTGTCCTCCTCCTAAAAAATCAGGAACAAATTGGAACCAATAAAATTAAATATAAAAACAATGAAATTTACAATTTACAACAAAGGAGAGAAAGGGAGAATTATATAATTGTGTGTGAGTGACTAGAAGTAATTAAGGCTGGTATTTTGGATATAGAAATAAACAAGGGTAAGTCTCTTACCATACACAAAAAGTCAGTCATGCCCAGAATAATGTTTTATATTAAAGAAGAATAATAAACCCATAAATTACTGTATTTTATCAGACAAAATATAATGGACACATGCAGCAGAATTACTAGAAACAGCAATCGTATTTACCCATATATTTGAGCATATACTATGTACCAAAATTTATGGTTCCTACTTAAAGCATGCATATTTTCAATGAGTTCATTTAATGCCCCCCAAATTAGTTAGACTTCATTTTCCCTCCTTTCACAAAATGAGAAAAATAGCTTAAGTGAAATTAAGCTACTTGCACAAGGTAAGAAATTAGAAATTTAAGATACAATTTCAGATCTAGTTGACACACCTTTTCAGGAAATATTTTCTGGTTTATTTTTCTTATCGATCAGCAAAGAAAGCTAGTACACAGAAATTTTATTGAAAGCTATTGAGATTTAGTAGACTAACACGGTGCCATAAAAATCTACAATTTATTACAAGTAAAAAGTCAGGACATAAATAAGTCTATAGAAAACTCACTAGGAATACTTCCTCTTGATGTTGATAATTTATCGGTTTTGTAATATAATTTTAGTGTTTCTCTGTTTCTTACTTGGTTTCCTTTCTTACCTGCAAAGGGGAGTGAAATTTGTAGTGGTGTCTTGTCGGGAATGCCACTGGGGTCCCCCAACAATGTCAGGACAGAAGTACTCTTCTACCTCCGAGGATGCGGAGGGAACAGATGAACACTCACGAGTCCAGTGCAGTTCCAAAAAGCCTTTTAATAGTACAAAACTCTTTCACAGCAATCCAATATAATGAACAAACTCTAGCTCTGGTCCAAACTTAGAGCATACAAAAGAGCCTAAGTCTCCCACCAAAGAGAGAGGGTCTCACCTGAAAGGAGTCCTACCCTAAAGAAGAAGCAAAAGGCCAAAAGCCACAGTAGCCAAACACTGAAAGCTGAGGAGCCAAAAGCCGAAGGGGTCTCAAGTCAGGAGGGTCTTGTCAACAATAAACTCTAAACAGAGTATAGTGCCATACCCCAATTGTAGGTATAATCCTGAGATTATCTCTTATGTAAAACACTAAGAGATCCATGGGACCATGGGACCATGGGTCCATGGGACCCGCCATTTTCCACATCTGGACTTCCCTCTCGTCACAACTCCACACAGCAGACCAGACTATCACAGCTCAGCTGCGCGGCTGCTGAGTGGCAGCGTGGTTCATCAATAAATGCTTTATTTAGAGGTGACTGCAACAGTATGCCACCCTCACGGAAAGCCTGGCAAGCTGCTCGTGTGGTATTTGATATGCCAAATACCAGTAACATTTATAGTAGGTCATTCCCGTGACCTAATATAATGGTTTGAGGCTCTTTATGTTCCTGGAGCAAGCGGATGCCTTTGGGTTCTACTAGCATGAGACAGGACATATGGAGATATTACTGGTGCCCGCTCTAGCAAATAGATGATTAACGGGAAGATAGTGATAGTGATAGTAAAACACTGGAGAGAGAGGGGTGGGGGCTGATATAAAGTAATACATCTTAATTTCATGAGCTTCATGTAATATAGATGGTACCCACAAGGCCCTTCTTATTGTTATCTGCATCAGGGTGATTCTGAGTATCTTGTTGTCATGTACCGAAAGGGTCACACTCACCTGCTTAAAGCAAACTAGTATGATCCTTCCTATAGTCTTCCTATAGTCTCAGCATAGCCAGGGTGGTAGTCTCCTGGTAAATTCTAACTGTCCCACGCTGGGTGCAGTGGGTATAAAGAGGAGCTGTGCCCAATCTAGAAAACATAGAAGTCTTAGTAGATGTATAAGTCAGAAGTTATTCAATCAAGGTGACTTCTGTAACTGCCACACCCTCTTGCAGTGTTTACATAGAAGAAAGGTCTCATTAGAATGAACCTTGACTTAAATAGATTAAGCTGGGAGTGGGCAAAACAACAAAACTCCCAGATTAGCTAGATCTGTCATCCAACAGTGTCTTATACATACACAATCATATTTTTTATAATTTGCCATTGGTTAACCATATTATTTAATATTACTACTATTATATTTTATTATGTTATTAATATAATATTATAATGCTATTGTTATGCTATCAATAATGCTAAAAATAGTAAACATTATTTAATGTATCAGAGTTAGCTTTATTCATCCATATATTGTTAATTGTTATCACTCCCATTAATATTCTAGTTATTAGAATAACTATTTCCACCACTACAATGACCTTTTGACTCATTTATACCACCATCTCTCTCTTTCTCTTTAGTCACCAACATACTTCAAAAAGATTCCAATATAATATGTTGTTTATTTTTGGCAGCATGTGTAATTCATTCATACTCATAAGAGTGAACACATTTAGCAATAGTCTTTTGTTTATTAACTCAAGCACCTCAAGAACAAAGTACTTTGTCCCAGGTGCACAATTTCAATTTTTGTAATGGAAGAGCAGTATTTTCGGCACGCCGCCTACACACACACACACACACACACACACACACACAAGCGCAAGCACACACACACGCACTTACCCACACACATCCGTGAGCGCAGCTTTTTAACTCAGCCATGAAACAGGAGCCATTTAAGTGATTTCATGTTTTGACTGTTGTGAATAATGTTATGAATACATGTGTTTGAATATTTCTTCAAAACAATGTTTTTATATTTTCTGATAATATCTGGGAATATTATTGTTATGTTGAAAGTGCAGGGGCGGCAGATATTCATCAGATGACCTAGATAAAATTTTAGATTGCTTTAAAACTTACATGTTTTATAGTTAAATGGCCAAAGATGAAGATAATAAACATACTAAATGCAGTTCAATTCATATAGTTTGTTTTTTGACACCTCACCTTACATTCCTGGCCAGAGAACAAAGGAACACCAATGGAACAGAGACTAGTGGTGCAATGGGTTTCAGAGGCAGGATGTAAAATCCCAGTGAGGAAATATAGAGCAGCAGACCCCAGATCAGGAAACAGACCAGTGAAAGAAATGTGATATCATATACTGGAAAGAAAGACAAGACTATAGTCAGTGACAAAACTTACCTACTTAAAATTGTTAAGAGTTTTTAATGCCAATTTTACAGGACTCACCCTCACTCAGTGGTTAGCACATATTGGCTGCATTTGTATTGCTGGATCACAGGAAATTTTTTAAGTTCTAAGAAATTTCCTTTCATTTCATAAAGATTGCACTCATCTAATACAAGCAATGACCTCACTTTCTTTTTTGATAAACCTTCTTCAATACTTGTTGAAAAACTACCCACTTTTCAATGTACTTTATGGATTCAAGTCTGATATTGAGATCTTTAATCCATTTTAATCTGATTTTTGTGCCATTGAAGAAAATATAGGAAAAACCCTCCATTACATTGAAGCTAAAGGCATCTTCAAAGGTGAAACATCACTAACAAAGCAACTAGAAGCAAAGATAAACACATGGGACTACATGAAACTAAACAGCTTCTGCACCTCAAAAGAAACAGTGACTAAGGTACAAAAGCAGTCCACAGAATGGGAAAGAATATTAATCCAATACCCATCTGATAAGGGGTTAATATCCAGGATATATCAGGCACTGGTAGAACTTTACAAAAAGAAAACAAACAACCCCATCCAAAAATGGGGGAGAAGAAATGAACAGAAACTTCAGCAAGGAAGAAATTCGAATGGCAAAAAAACATATGAAAAAATGCTCATCATCACTAATCATCAGAGAGATGCAAATCAAAACAGCAATGAGATAGCACTTTTTTACACCACAGAGACTGGCACATATTCAAAAGAGCAAGAACAACAAGTGCTGGCGTGGATGTGGGGAAAAGGGGACAGTCATCCATTGTTGGTGGGAATGCTGGCTGGTACAGCCTTTCTGGAAAACAATATGGATATTCCTCCAAAGACTAGAAATTAAACTCCCATTTGACCCAGCCATACTACTCCTGGGAATCTACTCTGGGAAGCCAAAAATATGCAGCGGAAACACCATCCCTACATTTATGTTTATAGCAGCATTATTCACAATAGCCAGAATCTGGAAGCAACCAGATCATGATCACGATCTTCCCGTTCATCATCTATTTGCTAGAGCAGGCACCAGTAATATCTCCATATGTCCTGTCTCATGCCAGTAGAGCCAAGGGCATTGGCTTGCTACAGGAACATAAAGAGCCTGAAACCATTATATTAGGTCATTCCCATGTATTTGATATGTCAAAAACAACATGAGCATCTTGCCAGGCTTGCCGTGCAGGAGGCATACTCTTTTAAACACCTCCAAATAAAGCATTTATTGATGAACCGAGCGGCCGCTTGTGGCCGCATGAGCTGGGCTGTGATGGGCTGGTCGGATGGGTGGAGTTCTGACGAGAGGGAAGTCCAAATGTGGAAAATGGCAGCACCCTGGGGGAGTGGGGGTTCATCTGGCTTGTTGTGAGGCTCTGCGGGGTGGTGGGCCAGGGCTAGAACCCGCCATGCCTCCCGACTGCCTCATGAATGGCTGGGCACAGGAAGAGCAAGGAACAGCTCTGCCCCCATGTCGGAGACTCTCTGGACCATCATACCTGGGTCAGATTGAGGAAAAACTGCTGCAGGGTGGGTGTCGATGATCTGGGCTGTGATGGGCTGGTCTGCTGGGTGGAGTTCTGACGAGAGGGAAGTCCAAATGTGGAAAATGGGGGTGCCCGTGGAGGGGAGGGGGTCTGGCTTATTGTGAGGCTCTGCCGGGGTGGTGGGCCAGAGCTAGAACCCGCCATGCCTCCCGACTGCCTCATGAACTGCTGGGCACAGGGAGAGCAAGGAACAGCTCTGCCCCATGTCTGAGAGTCTCTGGACCAGCATACCAGGGCCAGATTGAGGGAAAAAAACTGCTGCAGGGTGGGTGTCGATGGTCCGGGCTGTGATGGGCTGGTCAGCTGGGTGGAGTTCTGACGAGAGGGAAGTCCAAATGTGGAAAATGGATGCGCCCATGGA
Source organism: Cryptotis parvus (assembly GCA_021461705.1). Taxonomy (NCBI): domain Eukaryota; kingdom Metazoa; phylum Chordata; class Mammalia; order Eulipotyphla; family Soricidae; genus Cryptotis; species Cryptotis parvus. Next base: position 16,923 of record JAJIBD010024297.1, on the reverse strand, counting down.
GTAGGGGCGGTGGTCTGGCTTGTTGTGAGTCTCTGCCGGGGTGGTGAGCCAGGGCTAGAAGCCGCCATGCCTCCCGACTGCCTCATGAACGGCTGTGCACAGGGAGCAAAGTAACAGCTCTGCCCCATGTCTGAGAGTCTCTGGACCAGCATACCTGGGCCAGATTGAGGAAAAAACTGCTGCAGGGTGGGTGTTGATGATCTGGTCTTTGATGGACTGGTAGGCTGGGTGGAGTTCTGACGAGAGGGAAGTCCAAATGTGGAAAATGGTGGCGCCCGTGGACGTGGGGGGGGTCATCTGGCTTGTTGTGAGGCTCTGCCGGAGTGGTGGGCCAGGGCTAGAACCCGCCATGCCTCCCGGACTGCCTCATGAACGGCTGGGCACAGGGAGAGCAAGGAACTAGAGTGCCCGAAAATCGATGACTGGATAAAGAAGCTTTGGTCCATCTACACAATGGAATGCTATGAGCTGTCAGGAAAATTGAAGTCATAAAATTTGCCTATAAATGGATAGATATGGAGAAGATTATGTTGAGCGAAATTAGCCAGAAGGAGAGAGACAGATACAGAATGACTGCATTTATTTGCATGGCATAAATATATATGTACATATTATGATACCAATATCCAAGGTCAAGTGAAGCATATATCGGGAGGTCTTGTCAAAGGTGGAAATTATCACAAACGTGTGGGAGTCAGAGAGGCTAGGTAAGACAGAAAATGGAACAGTGTGCTAACAATTGTCAAGTGTACTAATGCCAACCTAGAACTGAGCATTAAATAGAGGCAAAAAGATACACATGACAACCCTTTAATGTATGTTCTGTAATCCATAGTCTGGAAGGGAAGGAAAAGAGAAAGAGAGAGAAAGGGAAAGAAATAAAAAACCTGCCATGGAGGAGGGCTGGGGAGGAGGGAGGGAACCTGGGACGTTGGTGGTGGGAGATGGGCACTGGTGGCGGGATGGATGCTGTAACACTGTATGACCAAAACCCAAATATGAACTTTTTAATTGCATATCTTTGTAATTGTAAAAATAAAAAATTAAAAAAAAAGAAAAGCTACCCACTTTTATATAGGTTGTTCTTACCAGTTTGAGGTAATATCACATTTTGATTTTAATTTAGGAGAATACATCTTGCAGTTTTGAGAAACTATTCTTGGCATTGTGCTTGGGGGTCATTTCCACTGGACCCTTGGAGATCATGTGGAAGCTGAGATAAAACTTGAGTGTTTGACATGCAAATCATTACGTGAACTATCTCTCAGGCTCTCTTTGTGATTTTGATTTTCATTTCTCTTATTAGAGATTATGCTAAACATTTTTTCACGTGTCTAAGAATCCTCTATATATATTCTTTGGAAAAGTTTTTGTGCAAGTATTTTGCACATATTTTGATTGAGTTGCTTGGGTTTTGGTTTTGTTTTATTGTTGAGTGGTATGAATTTTGCAATATATTTTGGATACTAAGCCTTCATAGAATGTGCAACATGAAAATATCTTCTCTCAATTGCTAGACTGCTCTTCATTTTTTCTAATAGTTTAACTGTGAGAATGTATTAATTTAAAGTAATGCAGTTTTACTCAACTATTTCTTTATTTTTTAGTTAAATGACTACGAGATACACAGTTATAGAGATGTTCATGATTGGATTTCAGTCATGGTATGTTCCAACATACCATGGAGTGATGCCTCCACTAGTATACATTTCCCAACACGTATAACAGCATGCCCCTCCTCCTTCCAACCTGTCTCTGTGGCAGGCACTTTCTTTCTCTCATTTTGGGCATTATGGTTTGCAATACAGATACTGAGAGGTCACAAATGAGTGCTGTCATTCTGTCCCTCTTCCTATTCATTTGACTCAGTATGTTATTCTCCATGCCCATCATTTATGTGAATTTCATAGCTTCATTTTTCCTAATAGCTGCAAAATATTCAATTGTGTAGATATACCACAGTTTCTTTAACCAGTTATCTCTTCTAGGGTGCTTGAGGTATTTCCAGATTCTGGCTATTGTGAATAGTGCTACAATGAACATAGAACTGCAAATGGCATTTGTAGTGTTTTGGGGCCCCCAAAGCATATTGCCAGTATTGCTGTGTCATATAGAAGCTCATTTCTAGCTTTTCAAGTAATGCCCAAATTTGTTTGCCTAAAAGGCCAGACCTGTCGCCATTCCCACCAACGAAGGAGCCAGAATGGTTAGTTTTATTTATTTATTTTTTTGATCTGTGCCAGTTTCTGTGGTGTGAGATGATATACCATTGTTCTACAACTAGTTCTTATGCAGAAATATTTGCTATTGGCAAAGGCAGAAATTTACAAACTGTAGAACCTGTAGATTAGGTTTACAAATTCTTCTGTCAGAGTCTTCATGCCACATAAAATTCTAAATATTAAAAATAAATATGATTTCAAATCCTTCAATAGCGTAGACATTCTTCTGATAAACACCTTTACTTTTAAATAATATCCACCATATTAACTTTAGAATTATAAAGTATAAATTATAATTTACTGTAATAATTTAAATGCATGACTCTTGACACTTTATGGGGCGTGGGGTAAATACTGACATGCACGGGTCTTATTCCTGGTGGTGCTCAGGGGTTCATATGGGGCAGGTGGGATTGAACATCAGTTGGACTTGTGCAAGGAAAATGCCCTCCCTCCTGTATCACCTAGGTTTCAAATATTTTCTGCTTACATTATATTAATCATACCAAGGAAACTACCTCTGAAATACTTGTCTGTATCTGTCACTCTTATATGTTAATATGATGTAAATGTTTACTACCTTTATTTTTAGTAAATCATATAAAATAATTGATAAATGAAATCACTTACCTTAGATCATGACAATTACTGTCAAGATTGGATACTCTGAATATTTCTAAAACCTAAAAATGCATTCATTTTTAAGTGTCACTTAAGCATATTAAAATGATACATTTAAATATGATTTTGTGTAACATTTAACTAGTCTTTAAAGTTTTTGTTTAAAATGTCTTTTTTGGAAATTTTTGTTTTGATGAAATTTTGTTCATCCAAATCATCATTTGGATGATTTTTGGAAATCATCCAAATATAATATTTTTTCAAAAAATTCTCTGCAACATAAAATGTTAGTGATACTTGAACATAATGATGATTCCAGAGGAAATGATACCTGAACTTTTTTTGCTTACTCCTTAATGTTGCCACCTTGATATTTATTAAAACTTTAGCTAGTCGATGTTATACGAGTGAGTGTTTACTCTTAAAGAGCTCATTTTTGCACTGTTGGTGGGAATGTCGACTTGTACAACCTTTCTGGAAAACAATATGGACATTCCTCCAAAGACTGGAAATTGAGCTCCCCTTTGACCCCGCCATACCACTCCTGGGCATATACTCTGGAAAGCCAAAAACACACAGCGGAAACACAATCCGCACTTTTATTTTCATAGCAGCACTATTCACAATAGCCAGAACCTGGAAACAACCAGTATGCCCAAGAACTGATGACTGGATAAAGAAACTGTGGTACATCTACACAATGGAATACTATGCAGCTGTCAGAAAAAATGAAGTTATGAAATTTTCCTATGGAGGATGGATATGGAAAGAATCAGTTGAGTGAAATTAGTCAGAAGGGAAAGAAAGAGACATAGAATGACTGCATTTATTTGCATGATATAAATATACTAGGTGATCTTACCGAAGTGGAAATTACCACAAGCGTGGGGGGAGTCAGAGGTTAGTTTAGATAGAGAAAGGAACATGTGTGAATAAATGTCTAAAGTTCTGATACTAACATAGAACTGAGCATTAAATACAGACAAAAATGCAATGATGGCTTCTAAGTGCGTAGTGCAACCCACAATGTGTGGGAGAAGGAGGAGAGAGAGAGGGGAGAGGAGAGGGAGATAAAGAACCTGCCATTTAGGCAGGATGTGGGGGGGGGAGGGATTGGGGACATGGGTGGTGGCTGAGGGGCAATGGTGGAGGGGGGGTGCTGGAACACTGTGTGCCGAAACCCCAAGCGTGAACAACGTTGATTGTATATCTCACGGTGGTATATAAAATGTTAAAAAAGAGCTCATTTTTGTTTAGGGAAGCAATTTAAAACTTCAGAAGCTATAAAGAATTCTAATTATTAAAAACCGAACACTATTTAGTGCTTCATCTTTACTCTCAGCATATTACAATTATGCCTCTTTATATTTATGCTCACACCAAGGCAAGCAGCATATTTTTCATAGCTCTACATCATAGAAGGCATATTGTTGAGATTCTTCTCCTGAGAAGAGCAAGAAGTGTCTCTATATAATACTGTTAATTTCTTAAGTTATTAAAGTTTTCCAATATCGCATTCTTAACCAGTTATTCCCAATTCAAATAAATTGAAGAATAACAATATAAAATAAAAGGGTTGTTTTTTGTTTGGGGGGGTGGTTCATAGCCAGCACTGCTCAGGACTTACTTCTGACTCCACACTCAGGGGTCACTTGTGACAGTGCTTAAGAGAGCATATGGGATCCAGGGAATTGAGCCCAGGTCAACTGCAAGAAAGTCAGTCCCTATTAGTTTGCATTATGGTTCCGACCCCCAGATATAAGGAGTTTCTTTAAATGAGTAAGAAAGATTACTGTGTGAACAGATAATATCAACTAAAAAGCCAGACGAAGAAACTTACCGATTTCTTCTACAGGCCCACTTTTAAAGCTAAGAGTCTATTATCAACTTAAAACTAATTTTTCTTTTTCCATGGCCTTTTTGTTTACTTTTTTATGCTTAGCCTGTGTATATTGTAATAACTCAGATCCACCATCCCATCCCCTGAAATCAGAAATATATTATAAAGTGAACTTTCACTATGAGTCAATAATGGATGGTGAGAGGAAAATATAAGATTTTCATTGCATCATTATGCTTAAAAGGCAATCTTATTTTTATGCTCATGGTTACATCCTATAAAGATTATTTGGCTTTGTCTATTTTTCTGTGTGGTTTTACAAAATTCAGAATATTTCTCTCTTATATGCTTAATATACAATGCAATTAAATGTATCTATTAGTGTCCATGTTAGAACTTGTATTTCTATATAGGGATGTTTTCTGAGTTGGGAAAGAAAAAGTAAATAAAAAATGAAAAATTTTGATATGTATTTTCATGTTTCCTGTTATGATTTTTAGTCTATATATCACTGCCTCCATAATTAGTTATGGGATTGCTAATATTTCTTTTAGTACTTTAAGCCACATCATGTGATGTTTATGGAAGGCATGAACTGAGGGGATTTAGGTAGTTCTGGCTAAGTTTAATTCCCTGTTTTGCTTTCATATTTGGTCTATAATATCTATGACTTATCAAATGCACCCCGAATGAATTTGAACTGAGATTTTGCTAACTTCTGGGCAAGGATCCATGTCAAATGAAAGGATGCATTCTTTTGTGATGGATTTCTACATGCATCACTGGTGCAGTGCTGGAAGGGCGAGTGTGTTCTGATCAACTATGGTCTTAATTTTCAAGGTAAAGTACTTCCTAAATTCATCAAACATAGGAACTCAGAATTTCACTTGAACTTGCTCTGAGCCAAATAGTCCCACACACATACAAGAAAGAAAACAGCGACAACGGATTTTCCACAAGAAGTTGTGCATGGCTAGCCAAAGAAAGCAAACACCAAGGAAAACAAAGCTCTTAGCATGGGGTATGTAACTTTCAAAATACTATTTTTACCTCTCCTCAAGAACAATGAAAAAAATTGATTGATCAGTGGTCATTTTATGTCTAAATGGATTTTTTTTGCTGAATTTCTTGATTTCTCTTTTACCACTTTGAACATGGGTATGATAAAAACGTGATTTTCCAGAATCAAAAGAGTTCACGTATGAGCCAATATTCTGTTATTCTTTCTCTCCACATTCTTTCTAAGAGGAAAAAAGTCAGAAAATCCAAACGGTGTTTATTCTGACTTATATTATTTTTTTTTAAATTGTCTAAGATCTGTAACAATAGCCATAATAATTTTGTTTTCACTTCTTATCACTTTAATTATATAATCTTATAAAAAGGTAATTTTAGTCTAAACTAAACTTTATGACAGTTTTTACATGAGATTATGAGAGACTTCTTTTGTGTACAAATTTTAGGAATTTGTTAATGTAGTGGACAACTCCTAGAATAAGTAGACATGTGAATGCCTTTCTAAAAATTAGATGACTAATGTGAAATTGAAGCAAATTAAATAAGAATGAAATGTCACCTTTAATGAATAAAAAGTAGGAGAAGGAAGTAAGGAAGGAAGAAAGGAAGGAAGGAATTGGCAGGAAGGAGGGATGAAGGAAGAAATGGAAGCAAATTGAAGATATTAAGGGAGACTGGGCAACAAATTCTCAGGAAATGATAAAACCAAAAAACAATTTAACAGTTATTATGTTACTAGACCCAAACAGCCAAAAAGCATAATGATGGGACCCACTTTGTGGACATAGGAACTGAAATATAATAAGACACTTAACGGGCTCCAGGATCACCCTACAGAAAGCTGACACCCTTTCCAGCGAAAAACTACAGTAGGAACAACTAAGGATAGTTATAAAGACATAAATGTATTTCAAAAGTTTCAAGTTCTTCCCCATGACAATATCAGTCATGGCAGTGGACTCTTTTTCCATAGAAAGCCAGCCCCACATGAGGAATATTTGGGATAAAACCTATAAAACCAAATCTGCAAAGGTAAAAAGAGCACTTTCTCATTCTATACGGTGGCAAAATCTCCACCTCAGGTGTGTGTGTGTGTGTGTGTGTGTGTGTGTGTGTGTGTGTGCGTGCGTCGAGCTCTCAATTCTCCCTCTTGAGAAATTTTCATTTTATCTTGGCTGTCTATCATTTTTCCTTCTTCATAATCCCTAAGTAAAACTTTCCTCACTATTTGTCTTCTCATGCAGTTCTTTTCTGTGAGGCAAGCCAACAGTCTTAAACAGCTTGAATAGGATTTTAGGGGGCCGAAGTGATTGTGCAATGGGTAGGGTGTTTGCCTTGCATGCGGCCTGCTCATGCCGGCCCAGGTTCGATCTCTGGCATCCCATATGGTCCCCTGAGCACCACCAGGAGTAATTTGCAAGGGATTGAAAAGAAAATGAGTTCCATAGCCCTCCACAAACTGGGTGGCAAGTATTTTTTCTCAAGGCCAGATAGAACAAGTGGAAAGCAGATGTGGTCTGATGACTATCTGTGGGTCTGGTGAAACATTAGGTCTGTACCAAACAGGTGCTCAGCACTAGATTTTTCTCAGGTACTTCCCAGGGTGACCGATACAGATTGAGAGGGAAGCTATAGACTTTCATCGGGAGACTACCATCTCTCTACTCTCCAGTTCACAAAACCACCTAGGGAAGAAGGAAAGTAAGAAGGCAGAAATCTTAATATTTATCTCCTCTCTGTTGGAGGACATGTTTAGCTAATCTGGGAGTTTTGTTGTTTTGCTCACTCCCAGCTTAATCTTATTTAATCCAATGTTCATTCTAATGAGATCTCTCTTCTATGTAAACACTTCTAGAGGGTGTGGCACTTACAGAAGTCACCTTGATTGAATAACTTCTGACTTATACATCTACTAAGACTTCTATGTTTTCTAGATTGGGCACAGCTCCTCTTTATACCCACTGCACCCAACGTGGGACAGTTAGAATTTACCAGGAGACTACCACCCTGGCTACGCTGAGACTAAAGGAAGACTATAGGAAGGATCATACTAGTTTGCTCTAAGCAGGCAAGTGTGACCCTTTCAGTACAGGAGAACAAGATACTCAGAAACACCCTGGTGCAGATAATAATAAGAAGGACCTTGTGGGTACCATCTAGATTACATGAAGCTCATGAAGTTAAGATGTATTACTTTATACCAGCCCCCTCTCTCCAGTGTTTTACATAAGAGATAATCTTGGTAGAAAGGATTAAACCTTGGCATAACCTTTGTTTATACCTGCAATAGGGTGTGGCACTACACTCTGTTTAGGTTCTTTGTTGGCATGACAACCTCCCGATTAGGTTACTTTGGTGTATATAAGGGGCTGACTTGAGGCCCCTTGGCCTTTACCTTTTGCCTTTTGGTTCCTCAGCCTTCAGCTTGTGGCTTTTGGCCTTTTGCTCTTTGGCCTTTGCTCCTTCTTCTGGGTAGGACTCAGCTCGGGTGAGATCCTCTCTCTTTGGTGGGAGACTTAGGCTCTTTTGTATGGTCTAAGTTCGGACCAGAGCTAAAGTTTGCTCATTATATTGGAGTGCTGTGGAAGAGCTTTTGTACTATTAAAAGCCATTTTTGGAAATGCACCGGACTCGTGAGTTTTCATCTTTCTCCCGGCGTCCTCGGAGGTAGAAGACAACCTCTGTCCTGACACTGTCAGGGACCCCGCGGAGTTCCCCGACACCTCTCCATATATATATCACTGTATCACTGTCTTCCCGTTCATCATCGATTTGCTCGAGAGGGCACCAGTAACATCTCCATATGACCTGTCTCATGCAAGTAGAGCACAAGGGCACCTGCTTGCTCCAGGAACATAAAGAGCCTCAAACCATTCCATTAGGTCATGGGAATGAGGTCTATAATTGTTACTGGTATCTGGCATATCAAATACGACACGGGTAACTTGCCAGGCTCTGCCGTGAGGGTAGGGAAACTCTTGTAGTCATCTCAAAATCCAGCATTTATTGATAAACCACGTGGCAGCAAGCCACCGCGAGCAAGGCTGTGATAGGCTGGTCTGCTGGGTGGAGTTCTGATGAGGGGGAAGTCCGGATGTGGAAAATGGAGGTCCTCATGGAGTGGTGGGTCATCTGGCTTGTTGTGAGGCTCTGCTGGGTTGCCGGGCCAGGGCTAGAACCTGCCATCACTTGCGGGTGTCTCATGAGCATTTGGGCACAGTGAGAGCCAGTAGCAGCTCTGCCCCATGTCTGTCTCTGGATCAGCATACCTGGGCCTGATTGAAAAAGAGTGCATCAGGGTGGATCTGGACGAGCTGGGCTGTGATAGGCTGGTCTGCTGGGTGGGGTTCTGACGAGGGGAAGTCGGATGTGGAAAATGGAGGTCCTCATGGAGTGGGGGTTTGTCTGGCTTGTTGTGAGGCTCTGCTGGGGTGCGGGCCAGGGCTAGAACCTGCCATCCCTCCCGGGTACCTCATGAGCGTCTGGGCACAGTGAGAGCCAGTAGCAGCTCTGCCCCATGTCTATCTCATATATAAAGATATATATATATATATATATTTTTTTTTTTTTTAATTCAGGTAAATGTATGTTTTAATTCTAGAACTACCTTGAACTAAATAAAATTTAAGCCTTAAGCCAAATTTATATGAATTTGTTTTACAAATAAATCAGTGCAAAGAACAAAACGTATATGTGTTTGGGATTTTAGTTTTTTTTCTGATAAAATATTGTGATGAGTTAAAGGAACATTATTCAGAACATGTGGATTATATTTTTCTTCAAATACACAAGGGTTTAAATAAATAGAAGTTTGAGCATTTGGCAAAATACTTGACACATTTTTTTTAAAGTTATCTGGCTTAAAATATGACTGGGCTCGCCCAGCCCTTTAGGAGACCAGCTGTTGATGTGTCATTAAGAAGGGGAAAAAAAAAGAGGTCAGTTTAGCCCTGTCTGAAAGCAGGCAAGTCAAGTGAGACAGTTATACTGCAGGAGGTAACTCTATGTGTGTCTGGATTAATAAAAAAAGAGAAAAGTGTTCAAACTCCAGTAGCAAAGACATAAACTTGTAGCAGTAGGAGAGGTATTTAGAGAACAGAGTACATTCTTTCAAAGCATACATTTTTGGAATGGTAACAATGAAGAATTTTATCTCCATGGAGAGCCCATTTTGTACGCCTTGTGGGGCTAGTATATGTGCCAAACCTGCCACCATAAAATAATTGGCAACGAGGGTGGGAAAAAGAAAAACCTCATTTTAATGGTAAATTTGAACCTCAGGGGTTCACAGATTACTTCCTCCTTAGGGGAAATGCATACAGTTAAGAAACTTGTTGAATATGGATTTTCAATGACTATGGTCAGAAACAAACCTCAGAAATTCTACTCAACCAAAATGGTTGACTGTGGGAATAGGCAGGTCAGGGACTTAAGCAGTGAGTTATGCCTAACTACTGTGCATTAGTCAACTACAACCATTTGCTATAACCTTACTGTTGCTTCTGAGTTTACAGTCTAAGCCTTTAGAAAACAGTCTTTTAATTTTCCAGGTGCTTAGAAGAAAATGGGAATGTACAAGATTGCACATGAGTAGAAGTTGCCCATGGCAAATCTTTCACAACTGACAAGTTTCTTAAAGCTTTGTCTACATACAGTATTCATGTAAATGGTGAAACCATTCATATGCTCTGTGCTATTAAAGCAAGTGGTTATTCAACAATTATTAGTGCCTGTTCAAAGAAACTCTACTGATGAAAGCAAAGTCAAGTGCCTAGTGATGAAGTGTGAAAAATTAGGTCATTAGAAGGAAATATTGTTATAGCATGCCTCTACATTTAATGTTTATAAATCTCAAAGGTTCTCAAATGCACTTTATCTTGGCCTCTAGATCATTTGATTTATCAACCCAATCATTGACTGGTCTGATTGTCAGTAAGAGGAAGAGTAAAAGATGTGTATCTCACTTAGTATGACTTGATCACTTGATCACTTGACATCCCGTTATTCATCAATTTGCTCGAGTGGGCACCAGTGACATTTCCATTTGACCCTATCACGTGCCAGTGTAGCCCAATGGCATCTGGTTGCCTCAGGAATAAAAAGAGCCTCAAACCGTTCGTTCAGGGTCTTGACAAAGAAGTCTGACCATCTTGTAGGTGGGAGGCCACATGATCTTTTGACATCCCGTGGGATCCAGTTAGTAATGGCTCTAGTCCAGCAGTCATCTCCAAATAGCATTACATGTCCAGCCCATCTGATTTTCAATGCCTTGGCAAACGAGACAGTGTCCCTGAATCTGGAACAGCAACAGAGGTCAGAGCTCCCAATTCCTTCTCTCACTTGAGTGAGGCGTGATATTCCAAGCATAGCTCTTTCGATTCCTCTCTGGGAGACCTGAATAGCTTTCTGATCCTGCTTTCGTAGGGGCCCAGGTCTCTGAGGCCGGAGGTTCTTTGTCTTTTTAGCTTTTTCTTCGATGCCTTTGAAGGCATTCCATGCCTCTCTTTTCCTCCTGCGCAGTTCAGGTTTTAGATCTTTCATCATGTTGACTTCTCAACCTAGGTACACATACCTGCTGCATTCAGAGATGTTTGTTCCATTGAGAGTGAATGGGGCCTCTGGAATCAGTTCATTTTTCATGAACATAGTTTTGCTGAGATTCAGCTGTAGACCTATCTTTCCACATTCTCCGTCAAAGTCAGCCAGCATATGTGCCTCTTGGCTAATGTTTCATTGACTTCTTTCCATTTAAATTGTTCTAATCACTCCTTAGCCTTAGAGAATGTTTACTTAACATCAAAGACGATCAAATCTTTTACAGCAAAATAATAACAGTTTGAAAGATTTGTCTTTTTAAATTTCAAAAGAAGATACAATGTTTCTTCTTTCAATATATATCAACATATCATCTATTTAGACTTAAAAACATTTTATATCACTCTCCTGCCATAGTCAACTGATATTTTCTGATTGTTGAGCATATCGTAGAGATATTTGAGGTTGCAAGAGAGTCTGAGAGAACAAGTGTTCAGCTAGTCTGAGGATGTTGATTTCCATTAACACTGCATCTGTCATCGAACAGATTATGAATTGACTGTGACAATTATGATCCTATCTAGATTACTGATGATCATCAGGAGGCTTTGAGCCCACTTCATGATGTTGCTAAGGAATTTATTCACAATATTGGCTTTTGTTCATTAAATTGAGAAAAATAGGAAATTAAGAAAAAAGAAAAGAAGCCTACCTGGTAACAATGTAGTAATTTGCTTGTTTTTATTTTGTTTAAATTTTTTAATAAAATCACATACTTATATTAAATTGCATCAGAGATTTATAATTAGTTGCAAAAAACACTTTTCAGGAAAAAGACTTATTTGAGTTTGAGACAGAGTTCACAGCAGTATGAAATCTCTTAAGTTCCAGAAAAGATGTTTCTAATCATACTGGATTTTCATTTTGAACTTTTCATAAATACTCAAAAACACCAAACAACCTTAGGAGATAAGGTGAAAAGTGGGTAAAAAGGTAGAATTGTATTTTGTTTACTTATGCTTCTGTAGTAACTGAAAAATGTGCTAATGATTTATTCTCTCAGCCCTAATGTTAGCATTAAGCATTTTGACTTTAATCAATCCCTCTATTTAAAATTATTTGTATCAGACCTTTTCTTTGTCCCCATACTCCCCACTCCATCAGCAAAACCCCCCAAATAAATGAAAACTAGTGCTTGTTGTTGATGGGAGTAGTAAAGCAGTTAATTTGCATGCCTAGCTTGTATCTGTTCCACATTCAGTTACGGGTGCCGTATGGTACCCTAAGATTCAGGAGTTCTAGTGGCTACTGAGATCCACCAATTGTCTTGAAAGCTCCAGCACGTCTGGATGACACATATCCTGAGCAATCCTCGGTCTGAGCAGCATCACATCTTTGTCCCTTGTGCTGAACCAATGGTCCAGTTAGGCACCGAACAGAGAGCCCATTTGGTTGAGACTCTCCAGTGGGCTCCTGAACAACCTGACCAATGCCTGGGAATAATCCCCATTTTGAAAAAAATTTTATGCAGTATGCTTCAGGGGATCATCCCCAAGTAATTTTATCACTTTGGCATGTGCCACTTTGCAAGCTACCCTTTTTTGTGCTGGTCTGTTCTATCAAAATTGCTTCTTGTGAAAATTTAGGCAAAATAGTTGAGGATGTGAGTCCATTTTCTAATTTGCTGATTTTTGCTAACAAACTATTTTAGTCTGTCACTTTTTCTCTCTATTGATTGATTGATCCTCAAGCAGTAGCGTAATTGGATCTTCAGGGCTACAGTAAGAGGCCTAGTGAGTTTAGCAGCAGCCATAAATGTCCAAGTGAAAAATTGTAACTTCTGCTACTATTAATAGTAAATTGGTTAGGTTTTTTTTCCTAGTCCTGATTTGACTCTGCTTCTTTTATTTCTTCTGATTTTTGGGTCACACCTGGTAAAGCTCAGGGGTTACTCCTGATCTGAGCTCAGGAATTAATCCTAGTAGTGCTCAGGCACCCATATGGGATGCCAAGAATCGAATCCTGGTCATCCATGTGCAAGGCAAATGCCTCACCCACTGTACTACCACTCCTACCCAGACTATGCTTTTTTTTTTTTTTTTGAGTCACACCTGGCAATGCTCAGGGGTTACTCCTGGCTCTGCACTCAGGAATTATTCCTGGTGGTGCTCAAGGGACCATATGGATGCTGGGGATCGAACCCAGGTCGGTCATGTGCAAGGCAAACACCCTACCAGCTTGACTATCGCTCCGGCTCTATGCTCTTTCTCTATTGCCTCATAACACCTGAATGCTTATCATAATTGTTTCAAGTCTCCCCATTTTGAATAATATTATTTCCCTGATATAAACTAGAAATTCACTGTTATTGTAAGTCTTTGGTTGAATTCAGTCTTCACCTAATTATCTATGTCACTCATTTTCTTTTTTTTGGTTCACCTTTTTATTTGTAAGCTCAGGTGTTACTCCTGGCTCTGCACTGAGGAACTACTCCTGGTTTTGCTCAGGGGACCATACGGGATGCTCAGGATGGAACCTGAGTTGGCTGCATGCAAACCAAATGCCCTACACCCTGTACTATCGCTCCATCCCTCCTAAATTTTTAGGTAGAAAATTGGAATGATTATTATTATTATTATTTTTTTTTTTGCTTTTTGGGTCACACCTGGCAACACTCAGGGGTTACTCCTGACTCTTTGCTCAGGAATTACTCCTGGCGGTGCTCAAGGGACCATATGGGATGCCGGGATCGAACCCAGGCGGTGTGGGCCGGCTGCGTGCAAAACGCCCCTAACCGCTGGGCTATCGCTCCGGCCCTGGAATTATTTTCATGAAATCATTTACCTATTATTTCAGTACCAAACCTGAATGAAAGTATTACTTATTTCTCTTTGGAACTCATTGTTAGTGAATTATCAGTATCTTCACTTTTTGCTAATCCATTGACATTTTTATACTTGATCACTTGATCACTTGTATCCCGTTATTTATCGATTTGCTTGAGCGGGCGCCAGTAACATTTCCATTGGACCCTATCACGTGCCAATGTAGCCCAATGGCATCTGGTTGATTCAGGAATATGAAGAACCTCAAACTGTTCCTTCAGGGTCTATCCACACTCTGCAGCAGGTAAGATATCCACTCAGCTGACTAATCCAGTCTCCAGCCCGCAGATTAATCCAGTCTCCAGCCTGGCTTGTCAGAAACCCAGCCTACAAGGACCCACCATGCAGAGACCCGCCCTTCAGAGGAGAGTATTTCAAGTGCAGGAATGCTTGAGCCTAAGACACAGGTAGAGCAGAAACCAGCTTTCCTCGTTGCGAGTGGCCGCTCTGCGTGTCATGATTTACCTCCAAATTACCGTAAATATTCAACCCATCCCTCTGAGAGAGTCCCACAAAATAATGAGAATATAGTGCCCGCATGGCAGAGCCTGACAAGCTGTCCGATGCGTGTTCGATATGCCAAATCCAGTAACAGAAATGTTTATTTTCCTGACCCCGAAAGACATTTTTATACTATAAATAAAACTATAATTCAAAGGTTACTTCATTTCCTTTGATTTTTTTGCTTTTGTTTTTTGCTTTTTTGGGTCACACCTAGCGTTCTGAGGGGTTACTCCCTAGCTCATCACTCAGGAATTAGTCCTGGTGATGCTCGGGGACTATATGGGATGCCGAGGATTGAATCAGGGTCGGTTGTGTGCAAGGCAAATGCCCTATCCACTGTACTATAGCTGTACCCCACTTCATTTCCTTTGATATAAATGTTTTCAATAGAGTAAATGTATTTAAAATAAATTCATTTAAAAATCAGTGATTTAAATATGAGCTAACATTAAAAATAAGTCAGTGACTTTCAAATAACAGTTTCAGATCTGATTTCCTTGGGATTTTTTGTGGGGTTAATTTTACTTTTATGAGCAATCTATAATCATTTAATCCTTAAAAATTAAAATATTAAAATATTTAATAAAAACTTAAATATAAATTTAATCTTGTACAACTTTTCTTTGGGTTTTTTCAGACCACGCTCAGTCCTGCTCAGGGACTCCAGACTCTGTGCTTAAGGATCATGCCTGGTTATTCTTGGGGACCATATGTGGATTGAACACACCTTAATGCCTGTGCCACTCTCTGGGCTTGCATGTTCAATTTTAAAGGTAATGTTTGAATCTAGTATATCTAAATTTCTTTTTCAATTTTGAATTTCCAAGTGTGTGTTGTGTGTATGTGCACATATGTGAGTGCACATAAAAAATAACTAGTTTTGTCTTATTTTTGAGATATAAATATTAGAAAATTATTAAATTAGATATACGTGTCTGTTGGAGGACATGTTTAGCTAATCTGGGAGTTTTGTTGTTTTGCTCACTCCCAGCTTAATCTTATTTAAGCCAATGTTCATTTTAATGATATCTCTCTTCTATGTAAACACTTCTAGAGGGTGTGGCACTTACAGAAGTCACCTTGATTGAATAACTTCTGACTTATACATCTACTAAGGCTTCTATGTTTTCTAGATTGGGCACAGCTCCTCTTTATACCCACTGCACCCAACGTGGGACAGTTAGAATTTACCAGGAGACTACCACCCTGGCTACGCTGAGACTAAAGGTAGACTATAGGAAGGATCATACTAGTTTGCTCTAAGCAGGGAGTATGACCCTTTCAGTACATGAGAACAAGATACTCAGAATCACCCTGGTGCAGATAATAAGGACCTTGTGGGTACCATCTAGATTACATGAAGCTCATGAAGTTAAGATGTATTGCTTTATATCAGCCCCCTCTCTCTCCAGTGTTTTACATAAGAGATAATCTCGGATTAGTCCTTGGTGTAACCTTTGTTTATACCTACAATAGGGTGTGGCACTACACTCTGTTTAGGGTTCTTTGTTGGCATGACAACCTCCCGATTGAGTTACTTTTGGTGTATATAAGGGGCTGACTTGAGGCCCTTCACCTTTTGCCTTTTGGTTCCTCAGCCTTCAGCTTTTGGCTCCTGCGGTTTTTGGCTTTTGGCTTTTGGCCTTCTTCTTCCCTGTGGGATCTCGCCTTGTGAGCGTTTATTCCCCTTGGAAGTTTTTACACGTGGTGGTCGCCATCTTGGCCTACACGTGGCTGGGGTTCTAGCCTGGAATCCTAAGCATCGGGTTTTTCCCTTTTTGCTGATTTGTATGCCTGAACCTGTGATAAGTAAAGCCTTTTAAAACCGCATCGGATTCCTGAGTGTTCATCCATTCCTCGCCGGCCGGTGGTAGAAGGGAACTTCGCTTCCCGGCACTGTCGGGGACCCTGGTGGAGTGCCCCACACACGTGTCAGTACAAGTACGCTGCCACACGTGCATTGTGATGTGATTTGTGATGAGAAGAGTTCACTTGACCTCAGAGAAGAAAGCAAGTTATTTTTCTTTGTCTCTCCAACTGTACTTAAAAATTATTTGAAATTTTTATAATAAAAGTCACTTTCCACTGTCACTTGTCTTCCCATTGTTCATCAGTTTGCTCAAGCAGGCACCAGTAATATCACCCTTCATTGGGAATGAAGTTCATTATTGTTACTGTTTTTGACATATCGAATACACCACGGGTAGCTTGCCAGGCTCTGCCGTGGCTCCTGATATAAACTAGAAATTCTGGGTTCATTCCAGGGGACCTAGTCTTGTTCTATGTCAGACCATCAACC